>JAODLI010013344.1:0-24688 GCA_027575585.1 Percopsis omiscomaycus | reverse complement strand
CTATGTCTTGTAATGTTGTCTAGGAGGGCACGTGGTTCTGGAGTGATGGCTCCAAGTGGGATTATGCAAACTGGCACCAGGGTGAACCCAACAATGCCAACAGAATACAACACTGTCTTACAATGAACTATGGGAGTAAGTTGCTCACACAATCTGCTGAGTAAATTACACCAGATTTTTTTATATCTACCTTTTGAATCAGTAGATGTAAAAAATCTACGAGCAAATGTACTTGTTCTAGGGACATAACTCCAAGACCACTGCATTTTGTTTTAAAAATAATAACAGATTTTTAAAAAAATTCTTAAAATAAAAATGTATTATAAATACAATTTTATAAACAGTAAAACCAGAGAAACTGATGCAGTGGTCTCTTAAATATTGCCACAGCTGTAAACATACAGTAGGTATACTGCACTGCAACTACAGCGTGAAAACATGTCTATAGGGAAGTATGTCCCTTGCATAAAAGGACAAATGCACTAGGATGAGGTTGGTTTCTCCCATCTATCTATCTAATGGCTCTTGGGTCAATATAAACACACATTGTTTAATGGATTTGCCCAAGAAGCAGTTTAACACCTATCTCTTTGTTTTTTCTTGTTTTTCACAGAGACAAAGCAAATGGATGATAACCTGTGCAGTAAACCTTTTCCATCTGTGTGTTGCATAAACCTCTGAAACAGAGAAGATTTATTCTCTTTCTCTTTCCCTTATTGCTCAACTGCTTTCTCACAAATGCACCCACATACAGACACACACACACACACACAGTACATAGGTACATGAGACCCACACAACATCTAAAGGTTGTCTAGTCCAGCGGTTCTATAACTTTTTGTCCCCCTTATTTCCTTGTGACCAGCACCAAGGTCGTAGCAAGAAAGGAACACCTTTCAATAAGAGAATACAAAATAAAAATAAAAAAAATAGAAATTCGAAATACATACTAAAAATAAAGTAAATACCATATAAGGGATATTATATTATTTAAAAATCATTTCAGGACCCTCCTAAAAGCATTTTACAACCCCTTGGAGGGTCCCGAACCACAGTTAGAGAACCACTGCTTTAATCCACATCACAGCTATGCTTTCCTATCGCTGAAACGCCTCACGGTCAAGGATGGAATGCTTTTGATCAAGCTCCTACTTGTATTCTGAAATATTGAAGACTTTAAGCATTAAAATAAGTGGTTTTTTGTGTTGTTTTTGATGTGTGTGTGGCGTGTCTTCTCATATTGAAGGCCAAGATTAGGGGGTGTCAAATATTTCTGTCTAAAATGTGGACTTGAGTCAGACTAGAACGCTTCAAGCACAAGCTCTTACTTGTATTCTTAAATATTGAAAACTTTAAGCAAATAAAGTGATGTTTTAAACCAAATAAATTGGTGTTTTTACTGCAGGCTTCCCTGGGTCCTTTCACAAATGCCCTTCAGGTTGCTGGTACATAGGGAGGCATGCCAGCCCATTTTGTAGCTCTCTCCTGGAGAGAGTCTCCCACAAAGCTCCCTGGTGTCCCCTCTATCTGGAACCTGGTCCCAGTACCTGTAGAGGGGAAGGAAAACAAAATGGTGTGCAGTGTGCAGCTGTATAAAATGTGAAACACAGCAGCAACTCCCGAGTACCGATTCAAGTAATATCAATCAGTGCCAAATTTCGGTAGGCCTACCTGAGGAGAGCGCAATTGGTAAGAGAGTAAAGAGAGCGAGACTACGTCACCGCTGCAGCTTGTTCAATGTTTAACTGGGCAACGGCGAGATCCAAGCGGTGTGTTACCGTGTGGTTACACTTTTCAAAACTTGACACAGACCACGTTTGCTCCAATATTTATGATGGCATATCTCTTCCATTACACATGAATGTACTCATAATCAGATGTAATTCTCTTGTGTTGGGTTGAAAACATTTGTGTCACATATCGATTGCTTACAGTTGCCCCGACTATGTTGGATGATACATCCAATATGAAGGCTAACGTTGTCCCGTGTCAGGGGAGATCAAATCACTGTCTAACAGTGCCCCCTAGAGGCTGCAAGACTGTCATTGTCAAGGATACAGCATGCAGGTCAGGAATAGGCATCTTAAATTATATTTCTGTCCCATTATATATAATGTGAATCACAACAACCATTTTTTTATATATATAGGTGGACTTTTTTCATATTTTGTTGATTTATGTTATTATCGTGTTTCATTATGTTGTGGGTTTTGTTTAGTAGTATTATCTTTTAACCCTGCTTTTGTTTGTTTTTTTATACTTAATTCAACTATAATTCTTAAATGTGCTGTAGGTAGGATTTAAGAGCTATACATTTAGTGTAATTTTTTAGAAATGCCATAAACATCCGTCAGCCATCAATGAGTGAAATGCTCTTTGAGAATATCTGCTCTAGTTGATAGCCCCTGCCTTTATGAGTCAGGTGCCTCAGCTGTCCTCATTCAAGCCCTCCTACTGTGGTCTGGTGTTCATGGAGTAGCCGTCGCTCCACTGCCAGCCCCGGTCCGAAGCACTGTTCCTCAGGCCGATCCAGTAGGAATCTCCCTGGCTCAGACCGAAGGCCCTCTGCCACAGGAAGATCTGTGCGGGTGGGGGGGGGGAACGATCCCAAACACAGAAAAACACATTTTTATTCTCACTGTCATGTGACATATCTTACATGTTTACGTATATTTAACGAATGTATGTCTTTATATAAGGTTAAAATACACTGTGATTATCTTTATTTTTAAGTAAATGCTGTCATGTAAATACAGTACTAATACTGTAGGTCTATGGCACATATGCATTAGGTCTTTTGTGACCCCCTGTCGGGCCTCAGATAACCCTAAAGCGGCCAGTCTATGCAGAAGACGCCATATTTAATAGTGCACTGAAATCTATTCTTAACAGTGTGGAGGGAGAGCATCAAATTATCTCTCTCCCTCTCTCTCTCTGTCTCTCTCTGTGTGTGTGTGTGTGTGTGTGTCCGTCTGTACATGCACGTGGAGATTTAATTTCGTGGGAAAGTACTGTATGCCAAATGGCTATGTTTATGACTCCCAGGGTGTCATCGCTGCGTTTCCAAGGACCTTCCAAAGACACAATTATTTGTACAACACGCTTTGCCATTTCAGGTTTTGTCCCTTAACTCTTTTGTGTGTACATTTAAAAATGTGTTTTTTATTTGTCTATGTTTACCTGTTCATCCGTGGATCTGACCATGGCCAGAGTGCCCCCCAGTGTCATGCAGCGGTACTGACTAGTGATCCAGTCAGCCCTCTCCTGGTTGAACAGATAGCATCTCTCCTCCAGGGGCACCCACTTCTCAAGGCATGGCCTGCACACACGCTCTGGGCACAAAAGAGGAAGTCAAATAAAGGTCAGCTCCTCCAATAAAGTGCATTGTATTTGTTGTATGGAGTATGGAGTGTGGAGTGTGGACTGGTAGCTGGAGAGGTGCCAGTTCACCTCCTGGGCTCTTCCGAAGGTGGCATTGAGCAAGCCCCTGTACCCCCAACCGCTCAGGGGGCCGCACTGAGTGGCAGCCCCCTCACTCTAACATCTCTCCTCGCATGTGCATGTGTGTGTAGTATATATGTGTGTGTATTAACATTAACAATAAGAGTGAAAAAAAAAAGAATTTCCCTCACGAGGAATTAAAGTATGCTTTGTTTCTTTCTTTCCCTCTTTCTATCCTAGAGCAAGGCGTTAAAATACCCTCGATCCAGAGGTGCTAGCGCTGAACACTGCACTCTGAACGTCCCCGTCAAAGTGTAGCTGACTGCTCTATTTTTAACACAGTTTAACACATAATTTCCATTGATTGATCCCGCCAAACCACACACCATCTGTTCCTCAAATAAGGCTTAAACAAACGTTAGTGTTATTTGCAAACCCACGGTCTGATTTGCATGAAACTATTACGAAGTCCAGCACTGACTGGAACAGATACAAGTGGCAGAGTTTGCCAGCTGGCCTTATTATTAGCTCAGGTGTGTATGTTGAGCACTCATTGAAGAAATGCTTCTTCATTTTGGTATCCATCCAAGCTATTAAAAGAAGGAGTAGCTTTGTTCATAAAAACAAAATACACCCTACACCCTTTTGATACATCTCTTTATAATAATATGATTATAATAATATATAATATTTCCTGAATGCTGAGACAGATAAAGACAGTTCCAGTGCTGACCACTGGTGGTGGAGTTGGTCAGCGGGCAGTACTGGTTGAGGGCCGGGTACTTGGCGAACAGAAGGCGATAAGAGCGATCCAGCGTTTCCAGCTTGTGCGTCGCGTCTTTCAGCCTCGACTCCTGCAACGCCGACCGTGACTGAAAGACAAAGGTGATCTGCACCACTGACGCGCGCGCGCACGCGCACGCACACACACACACACACACACACGTATTCAGGGTTAGCGTTAGACGGACAAACACATGAAAAACAAACGTGTAAACCGTTACCATGACAAGTTATGGGGCAAAATAATGATGTGGTTGAGACACAGTCACAGACACACACACACAGTGAATCTATCCCATGCATTTAGCAAGGTACACATCACAGATTAGGTACTCACAGCAGAGTGTCTGCAGGAACGCAACCATGGACAGCAGAAAGCAGAGAAGTGCTAGGAAACAATTCAGATCCTTATGGCGACTATACCACCAGCCTGCCGAAATGGTAAAGTCTGTCACACATTATACAGCATGGAATCATATTTGTAATCAATCAGAATTTAAATAAATAATATTTGTTATTTGAGTTTTATTTTACACCAGGAGTCAATTATAAAGTTAGATACAGAGATCCCCGTTCCAAATAAATGAAAAAATACAAATTATAAATGATTGAAAAGATTATAAAGAAGAAAAAAGAAGTATGAAAATGACACTCACATAGACTTTGCCTGTTTATATCAGTGACAATTACAAACCTAAAAGAGATATACCTTCAGCTGGAAGGGTAGCAGACCTGCTTAAAAGACGACACAGACCTTGTTGTGTGGAGGCTTTACTTTGTTCATCTTCCAGAAGTGTTGGTCCACCGTTAACGTGCATGGCACTGGCAGTGTGCCGCGTGTTGCTATGGCAATATGTGTGGCAATAGGTTTTCCTTCAACATAGTTCTGTACTAAATGGGAGCTTTAAACCAAATGTCTACGTGTACAGTAGGCCAACGTTTGTGTCATCAAATATTATCTGTAGCTGCATGCAAAGTATGCGTTATCTATCATCTATGATAGCAAGCCAAGCCCAGTAACTACAGTATATCTACAGTGGTACAGTAGTTCACTTACTGTGCTGTGTTATATGACTTATAGACAACACCTAAAAGGGATTTCTTTCAGCCTTGCTAGGCTACTAGCTGGGGAAGACCATCCTGATTGGCCGGTGGTTCTCTACCCAACTGACAAATTGTTTTCAGTTGAGCATTTCCAGACTGATGTGCATAGCGAATGCAAATCCTAGAGGCGAAACTAGCCAAATACAGTAAGGATAGTTTTAACAGGCTAATAGGCTACTGCTTGTGGCCAGACACTTGCTTCTCTTCAATTTAGACAACCAAGCTATGTTTACTCTGAAGGCGTTGGCAGTAGCAACCATCAAATTTGGCAATCAGCCAGACGTTTCTCAATGAGAAACATGGATATACTGTAACTGTGTCTACTTTTGGACGTAACCTGAATGTTCTTATTAGACAAACAAAGGAGTCCATGAACATGCAAAAACAATCAACAACTGGTAACTCCATATATTAAAGATACACTCCTAAAATGCTTCATGGTTTATAGGAGGATTGGTAAAGAATGGTGTGAGCCTAAACCAAAACAACAACCAGACAAAAATCTTTAATCTAAGCTTCCACGTGCCTGGCTGACCTACAGTACAGTATATAACCACCAGGATGGCAATGTGAAGGGGTTTTGATGCGTGAGTGCTATGACAGAGTAGAGTAGTAGTACTGCATGCTGAAAAATACAAGCCACAACCAACTGCCATATCTAAAAAACATATTTCACCAGAGCAGAGAAGTGTGTGTGTGTGTGTGATTCTCTCTGGTTAGCCATACATTGTGTAAAGAAATACTTTTCTTTCTTTGTTTAATTAATTATGCAATAGTTTTATTCAAAATCTTTAAATACAAACAATTAACAGCTCTCATAGTTTTATAGTGCATTTCTTCCTTCTTTCAAGTATGATGGGTTTATATTTTTGGCTTATAAACTGGGGAGAAACTGTTAAACACTGTAACCAACATAAACGTGTATGTACGTATGTACAGCCCAAGACACAATAATAAACAAACAAAAAAGAAAAGTGAACCTATAGATATAAAGTTTAAAGTGTACACCAAAGGCGAGAATAAGCGTTTATATAAACAATGCATAAATATAGTATGGTTATGCAGTATTGACATCTCTATACAGACTACACAGTTGGAGTGGTGTTTATATTCAATGTCTATATAGCAAATATGGAGAAAAAAATTAGAAAAACAATGATTGTGAAAAGTCACGCACATTTGTCCCACTATCGAGAGAACGATGAAAATGATTCTTGTGTTGGCGGCACTCTTCCCTTTAACGATATTTAAATTATAGTGTAATAATGTCAAAATGCTAAAGTTGAAGATTCAATCCTAGCACCATGGCAACAACCAATGCCCCATTAGCAGGATGAAGTCCACATGTAAGGAAACATGTAAAATTACCTTAAAGACGTGTGTGTATCTGTAGCTATACTGGTTGCATATTTACATCTTTACTTATTTACATTTTACATTTACGCATTATATACAGAATATTAATACACCCTTGCCTTTCATTTAATCTGACAGTTATAAATCAGTACAAAAAAAGGAAAAATATTCATGAAGATTATAAAAAGTGCAGCTACTTAACGTCAGTTAGCATAGATCCCTCTTTGTCAAAACTGTGGTAAAGATGTCTTGAATGAGGGCATGTGCAAATGCATGTGTCCCCGTCACAGCCGTGTGGGAGTCTGATTAGCTGGTGAAGCTCAGAAATAGGCAGGATCACGTCAGTTCTCGACAGTTAAATCCCTATGTAATCCGCTGGTTGCTGTGAAGATCTTTGCCATGGTAACAGGGTAACCCTTATTTATACAGTCAACTGGCCGGTCACCATCTAATGTCAGCTGTGACAATGTCAGCCATAGTCCAGGGGAAACTATTCAACTAATATACGTGTAAAAGTCACAATAGGTGGGACAAATGACAATGTTTCCATTGTGAAGAAAACAAATAATCCAGCGAGTCTAAATGCTAAATAAACAGACTACATTGATTCCCTAATTAATTGATTTTGTCCTATATTATATGCTAGGCTAAAACAGGCTGCTTACAATTCTGAGGGCTATGAAACGTAAAGACAGATAACTGTGTGCAAATGCTTATAGTCGATACTTTAGCAATGTCCTCAAAAACGCAGCCTTTGACACATTCTAGGTAATGCACCAGTCAACAAAGCCCCAGTAGGAAAGCTTGATGCAGCTTAATCAGATTTAAAGTAATCCCTCCCGTGCCTGCCTTTCAGTGACCTCCTTTAATGTTAATGTTCGGGGGGAGACATTGAGCCAAGGAAGCTAGCACAGCTTCGCTAATACCGCCAAGCATCCGCCTCACCTAATTTGAGGTAACGAATCCTCTTATGTGGTTTGGATCCTGTGACGTTGCGATGATCATGACCATGAATCCAACTCTTGAGAGTCCTTAAGGTCTTCCTTTTGAAAATATTGGAGAGTATGGAAGAAAAGATCTGGGCAAAATGTCAACAAATAAATACTGTAAATAATCCACTGTGACTTCTGTGACTTCTTGCCTGGTCCAATAAGTGCAAACAACCGACCCTGTTGCTAAGAGGTTTTCGCTTGAGATCTTGAAGAAATCTTGAACCTGAAGATGTTGAGGAACCAGAGACATCCAGTGACTGTGAAAGTTACCGCCTGATCTGGGGTCCATTAATTTAATAATACTTTCCTCTTACAGTGGGGAAATGCAATCACCCTAATGGTGGGTTTAGAGGTCCTCTTGTAGGCCTTTAGTGGCAGGGGTCAAAGGGGTATTTGGCAACCCCACCATGGAGTTCCACTGTAGACTCCGACCAGGAGATGACGTCCCCGGTTAGGTGGCTTCCACAGCTGGCCTGGCTGTATATCTCATTGGGTGTCAGGACTCTGGACCAGAACTGGAGATCTGACATATCTCCCACAAAGGACTGGGTGGCGTCAAAACGGCCTCCCATCGTGTCCTGTGTAGGAAGGGGAAGGATTAGCTAAAATTATGTCTGTCCTATGGATAGTATCTAAAAAGAAAGGATACTGCCTTTTGTTTGACAAACTGAACCAAGCATTTTTTTTATAGCAAATTCCCCAAAAAAGGAATGCCAAAAACATTAAATGTTTGATGGCCACGTCTGGCCGTCAAACACAACACAACAAGCTAGCTAGCAGAATCCTACCTGCTCCTGTCCCATGATGAAGATGCCCCCTGGTTTGATTGAGTGCCAGGCAGACAGGTTCTCACCGGACCCCTTCTTCACCCCGTCCTGATACGCCTCCCAGAGCCCATCCCGCGTGGACCACGTAACACACACGTGATGCCACTTCCCGTCTGTCAGGCTCATGGGCAGCGTCACTGCCTGATTTGAAAGTGTTTGTTTTTGAGCTAAGCATTTCATACTTGTATCACCCCCACCTCCACAGACAACCAAAGGCAAGACATTATCAGAGACAAACCCAGGTCATGATACCCTTCATATCATAAACAGACAACTAGCTGGAACTAGTTTGTGACCAGCGTATTGTGTGGGCCAGTGTGTGCCTCCACAATAATAACCCAATCAAACTAGACCCGTGAACAAGGAAGTCAACCAATCTTTCTTCACTATGAACTTAATCTGAATCTATCTGTGGATTTGAAACTGAAGTTGTCATTGTTGGGTTAATGATTGCAGACTACATGAGACCGGACATGCCTGGTAATTATCCGTCCAGGAAATGTCACTTCAACAGACGGTTAGGCCAAAGTTTAAAGATAATTTGATTAATTGCTCGGTTAATTTGTTAATCTTGCTGGTCACCATGTTTGGTCAATACAGGAAGAAAGCATTCTCTATTCCTGTGTTCATTGAAGTGGGATTCAGTGTTTCAGAGAATTAGATTATCTATATAGATTATATATTAACTAGCTCACTCCTATAAAATATTTTTTAACAATGATCTGGTATTTTTTTTCCTAAACTGTTTCAAAGCTAAACATTTTCAAATGAAAATGTTGCTTTGTCCCATACCAAAAATGCAAATTTGATTTAAACATTTTTATGGCAATGTTAAGCGGAGGACCTGAGCTGATTTTTTTGTGTTTTTATTCATCACCGCTCAGTGTTCCTGGAACTCATCATCTACAAATTAAGCACTGGTCTTGTCACATCTTTGGTAGGCCCTACATGTAGCAGTAGAAAATATGTCACTAAGCTCCGACTGTGATATTGGCAAATCGGCTACTTTAAAAGAGCACTTTTGAACATGTTTGGAAACTACCATGTTATAAGAAACCTTATGTGTGGTGGACCAGAGAGCCACCGTACACAACACACTGCAACACAAGGAAAACACATATGCCAAATAGACAAAACACAAGCAAGTGAAGAAAACATCTTCGTCAATTTGACAACACATTTAGAAGCAGCATTTAGAAAGCTTGCTGCAAATTACAGACGACACAACACATTGCAGACAACACAAATTGATGAAGATGTTTTTAGAATTTGCTTGCGTTTTGTCTGTTTGCATGCGTTTTGTCTGTTTGCATGTGTTTTGTCTGTTTGCATGCGTTTTGTCTGTTTGCATGTGTTTTGTCTGTTTGCATGTGTTTTGTCTGTTTGCATGTGTTTTGTCTGTTTGCATGTGTTTTCTTAAATTAAAGTGCGTCGAGCTCTCAGGGCCGCCATACTAATGGCTACAGAGGCAGGATAGTTAATATACATTTAAGGGTTTGAATCTTAACGAATGTGTAATAATAAACAGATGGCAAAAAGACATCTTCAAAAACAACAACAAAAACAATGGTGGGATGGGAGAGAAATTTGTGCCGTGTGTCTTACTATCCCTTACAAAAACTACCAATTTTTAGTCCTTTCTTCTTCCATCGTATCCTTTCTGGAGGTGAATCATCTCTAAGCACATGATTAACCAATATTTAATCCAATCATGAACATCATCATGTCTACGGGGGAAAACACAACGCACGACAGTACCATCGCTTTGCGTACCTTGTCATTGATTAGCAGCTCCATCGGGTTAGTTCCCCATTCGATGAGCACCAGTTCATTGGCCTGTCCCGGAGCGGAGTAGGAGAAGGGCGTGCCGAGGCCTGGGCCCGACCCGTCCCTCAGCCACAGGCAGACAGTCAGCGCAAACACCTCGCTGACGAGCGACCTCGTCATCTTGGCGTACATGTAGTTGGTCCTCATTGGGAAGCCGATACGAAAAGCATCGGGGTTCTTCGGCTTCTTGTGGGCTCCTGGGAGCAGATCCACAAAGAAAATATATATATTTTTATTTTTATTTTTTTAAAGGAAAAGTTGACTTACGAAGAAAGTGAAGAAAAGCTGCTATGCATCAAAATAAACCTTAATAGTGTTTATCATAAAAATACTATTGGTAAAATACTAAATGTGACCCTTTTGAAACTTGGTGTCAGGCTGAACTGTGCTAGTACAAAATGTTGCTAGCAAACCACCCTGACACCCTTTTGAAACTTTGAAACCCTAATGTATTTGAGATTTTTGTATATTTAGGATAACTCATAACTTGTCCTAACTTGTCAACTGTCAGTCCAATGTAGACAGTATGTTTTTATTTATTTACTCATTTTATTTGTCTAATTGGAAATAAAATCATAGTCACTCAATATCCTCAAGAAATTTTTACTTTAAGCTGTAGATTTCGTAAGTGAGAATGTAATGAAATTGGTTAGAGAAGGAATATTTTCGGACATTCGGTGAGGCGTCTCTTAACAACACGGTGAACCATGCTAGGACCATGTGTGTGCCGGTACCCGTGTCAGGGCTGGCGTGGTGTAGATGGCTGAGCACGGTGTCCAGCTTGCTGTGACTGGAGCCCCCGTGTGGAGTCGCCTGCGTCTGCTTCCCACTTGCGGGCAGCCGGAGTGGGGGATGAACGTTTCCATGGCGACCGTCATCGTGATCACCGTCACTGCCGCGGGGGTGGTTGCTGTGGTGCTGGTCGTCGTGGTTACTGGGGGCGTGCGGGCTTTCGCTATGACTGCCGTGGTGAGCGTCAGGGTGGCCACTATGATGATCAGCATCGTCGTGGTGGTTGCTATGGTGACTGGGGTTGTGTCCGTAGTGCCAGTCATAGTGGTGATCGTAGTGGTGATTGTTGGGACTGCCATGATGGCTATACCTGTGGCTGTTGTAGTTGCTGCCGTGGTGGCTGCTGTGGTGGTTGTCATGGCGAGTGTCGTGGTTGTTGTCATGGTGACCAGTGCTGTGGTGATCATCATGATGGTCGCTGTGCTGACCGTTGCCGCGGTGGCTGTTGCCATGTTGGTTGTTGCCATGTTGGTTGTTGCCACGGTGGTCGTCGTGATGACCGGCACCCTGATGGTCGTCGTGGTGGTCTTCGCGGTGACCAGTACCATGGTGGTCGTCGTGGTGACCAGTACCGTGGTGGTCGTTGCGTTGGCCATAGTCGTGGGGACCTCGGTGGTAGTTATGCAGCTGCTCCTCCAGGGCATTGATCTTCCTCTGAAGGAGGTCCCTTAGGGAGCTGGAGTAGGAGCTGGAGGAGTTCCTTGCCTAGTGAGACAACACACACGTTTTGTTGTCATTCACCAACGTACAGAAGAAAATAGCAGAAACCTGAGTGCAGTTGCATCTCACAACTAGAGGGACCTGCCTCACCTTTTGCATGCCAGACATAGCAAATTCCTCCCTGGAATATGTTGTTACTATATCTCTCTAATCTCTACCATATATATCATTAATGTTGATTATAAATTAAGCTTATTATCAGGTCTTTATTTGAGGAAAAATAAAGTGATTGATTGAAACGTGGCTAAATAGGACATTCGCTAACTCAGTGTCATTGTGATGCATTAAATGGTGTTTTGCATTACAGTACATGTTAGCCTGGGAGAAGGCCTCGGGGAAGACCCAAGACTGGGTGGAGGGACTATATCTCCAACCTGGCCTGGGAACGCCTCGGGATCCCCCAGTCAGAGCTGGTTAATGTGGCTCAGGAAAGGGAAGTTTGGGGTCCCCTGCTGGAGCTGCTGCCCCCATGACCCGACACCGGATAAGCGAGCGACGATGGGTGGATGGATGGAGTACATGTTAGCATGATGCTAAGCAGTGCAGTGTCTCCAATAATGTACAGTCGATTGTGATGCCAAAACATTACCACTGCATGGCGTTTCTCACTATATCATACGCTTGCTGTTTGTATAAACTAGCTCATCACTTCTTGGATACATCTCCTATCAATCTTTTATGCTTTATTATTTTTCACAGGGACTGTAAAGGCGATGCAAGTGTGACCAGCCAGCCAATCAGTCTAAGATGTCTAATCAGCCAAGAAACACCCACCTACTTTTAGACCCTTTAGACTACACCCTTTAACAGCAAAGCATTTTCTCAATTGCACAAATCGGTAAAAAAAATGGGTGCATTTGCAAATGGCCGCATCATTGTGTCACTTGAATCTAAGCGAGGAGTTCAGCATAAGGGGGGGGGGGGTGGCTAGCAGGGAGTGTCGGCTAACCACCCCCTTTTCCCCCCCTTATGCTTTTCTTCATCACCTGAAAATCCATCAGCGCTCACTGCCAGCTCACAGGGAGATTTATAGTCTCGTCAGGGAGGATCAGGCTAATTAGAGGTGAGCAAGCGGCCTGCCGCGCCAGGCCAGAGGCTTGTGGCACTGACATCCTGTCCGAGGGCGGCAATTATGTTCAGGTTCCTTCCATGGAAAATGGAGGTGGTTTGCTAGCAACATTTTGTACTAGCACGGTTCACCCTGACACCAACTGTAACTGACTCAGTAACAATACAAACAATATTCATTTCCGATGGTAAAAAAAGTATTTATAAGGTAATAACTTATATATAGTGGGTTGGCTACATGGGTATTATTTTGCACATTTCATGCCTCAAGGTAGTCAACCTGTCATACTAATACATGTTCACTGTTGAGACCCAAACTTGTTAATATTGGTTTAGTTACATAGCAATAGCAAGCTCTTCAAACCTGATCAACTATTCGGCAATTCCTCATAGCTTCCTTTGACTCCTCTCCCTCCATGTGACCGATGGACTGAGAGGTTGTGTCGGGTGAGGGGTTGGGGTTAATCAACTTAGAACAGCTTCCTGTTCAGCCTAAGACCTGAGCTTGGGCTGCCAGCCACTGATATGCACTGATATCGTCACCGAGAGAGAGAGAGAGAGAGAGAGAGAGAGACTCTCTCTATGTATGTGTGCGAGCATGCATGTGTCTGTGTGTGTGTGTGTGTGTGTGTGTGTGTGTGTGTGTGTGTGTGTGTGTGTGTGTTCATGTCTGTACTTGTGGACATGGTGATTCGCAGGTGATTCGCCGGCTGCGCTCTTAATGACGCATAACGTGACCCCAATCAAGTCAACCCTTTGACCCTTTCCTACATCAAGGAAAGAACACACTTTAAATCCCAAACCTTTTGGTCATTCTTCTAAAACTGTAGTTTGTAGTGTTGAAATTATTAAAACAACAAAAGATTTTTAGGGTGCAGAATGTAGACACATAATTACATAGTATTTGTTTTATGGACGATAGGTTGTTGTGACCCATTCAGAATGCTCTCTGCACTCACCTGCAGGTTCTCCAGCCTTTCCTTCAGGGCCTGCAGGGTCTTCCCCGTTTGCTCCACGGAGAAGGAGCTATGCTTGCTGTAGGAGGTTTCCTTCCTGGCATGGGGGTCCGGCCGGTGGTTACCGTTACCGTGCGCGTAGAGGGGATCGCCGTTGTGGTGTGATGTGGGCCCGTGGTGGGGTGACGATGGCGACGGGTGGTGGCTTCCGGGGCCGTGGTTGCCGCGGTGATCATCGTGGTGGTTGTCGCGGTGGTTGTCGCGGTTGTTGTCGCGGTGGTTGTTGTGGTTCCCTATGCTGGGGTGACCGCCAAAGCCCTCGCACAAGGTGAGCTTGGCCGTCAGCTCCCTGATGGTCTCCCGCTGGTCCAAGATGGTTTCCTTCTGCCTCACCAGGCTCTCCCGGAGATGCAAGATAGTGGTTTTCGCTTCATCTGACATCATGCCCCGGCGGCTGCCGCTGTCGTGGCCATTGCTGTGCCCGTTACTGCTGGGTCCGTGGGGAACGCTGGGTGGAGAGTAGCAGCTGGGATCTGCCTCCGGTGGAATGGGCGTGCAGACGAATTTAGGGCTGATGCCATAGTCATATTCTATGCCGGGAAAACTGCCAACGGCTGCTGCGTAACATAGGGAGTGGAGGAACAATGAAAATAGAGGGATAGATGGGGTGAGCCTTGGCAGAGGTCCACCCCATCGCTTGTGCTCTCCAGACAAAGGCACCAGGCACAGAGGGCCTGCATCTCTGGCCATGGTTGTTTAGAGTCCAGTTTATACTTTGTCAAATGACAGTATTCCCAGGCTTTAGTTTTGGCGGGATGTGCACCATGAGTGGAGGTCATTTGTGATGGATTGGAACCTGTCAGTGTGAAGCATGTTAACTATAAAATCCTCTATGTAACCTCCTCTTAGGTGGTGTGAACTCCTATAAGACGATGGTTTTCAGAAACTCAGGGGCAAAAAACACTGCCAAACTCTATCTGTTCATCCTTTAGCTTTTCGCTTCCATATTATCGTGTCAATGCTTGAGCGGTTTATTGGCAATATGATGCTGGTAGGCCGTTCCTCTCTTGTGTGAAGCAATGCCAGTCAGGTGATCCCTTTTTTGTCGTACAGCAAAGCTAATCCCTTTAACTTTGGCTTCCCTTTAAATTCCCGAGGTGATCTTGCCTAAAGGATAACAGAAAACTAGTTGTTAGCTGCTCAACAGATCACCAGCATCCATAAATGTGTTACAGTAATCCAAACAGAGCCTACCCTTCACCATTGCTTCGGCCTCTAGGCTTTGACTCTAATCCTACCTCAAACCACTGCAACGCACATCTTAAATGGAGACTGGCAGGTCAATTATGCCTGGCTAGAGCTTCATGTATCAGTGTCAGAACTCCGTTCTCAGGCAGTTTATACTGTATAATGATGACACAGTGGGGAAGGAAACGAGAAACAGAGGAGAGGATTTGGAACGTAGTTGTCTTAGTTCCAAATTGTTTTCAAACAAGCACAAGAAGAAGCCAAGATAAATATTTAAGGTTTCCTTGCTGTAGACTAGCCTCGTGAGACCATCCGGATCTTGCATGTCACTTTGTCAGTCGGGAAACGCAACAGAACATCTGACAAATAGGTGTAAACGAGCACTACAATCCAATAAAACTGGTATTTTATCTTGGCGAGAGACAACTTTCATGGTACAAACCAAGAAAAGAAAGCTCAAATTTAGCATAAAGGACAAGGCATGGCATATTACAAACAAAACAACAAGCTTGTAAAACTACAACCTTTGTTTATTTTGTAGCTTGCAGTAAAAGTGGATTGGCAGGGTTTAACGCTGGGAGGGTTTGACCCATGCAGGGACATCAGTGCCAACCCTGTCCTTTTATAAAGTCAATGTTTGTGTGCATGTGTGTCATGTTTTCTGCATAATGGTATGGATTGCTCACATTTGTGCACGCACAAGACCGCTTGTGCAATTGTGCATGCTTATTATTTTCACATATTTATGGTGTGTATGATTTAAAGAGCACTCACATATGTTTGTAAGGTTTGCATAGGTGAAAGGCAACGTGTGTGAACAATGGTGTTTTGCTAGCAAAGTGGTCGTCCTCTGTACTGTAAGTATATCCGACTATGTAGCAAGATATTATAGACGGTGGCATGATAGAAGCAGTTCATAAACCTTTGAACCCACAAACCCTAAAAAACATTATACATGAAGCCACTGATGTGGCTTAGCTCCCTTAAGACACACAACACCCTGAACACTCCTGTGATAAGGACTCGCTACGGAATGGACTTGCTATCCCAATCCTTTTTGGTTGTGTAGGATAAAGTAAAATAAACAAAGTTAGCCAAAGATCTCGCCAAAATAAGTCATTGGGCATCTTACTTAACGTAAGGGATTGAACCCTGAACCCTGAACCCTTCAGTGGCGGGGGTGAACCTCCAGACTAATAGATGAATAGATGATCGGTTGATAGCAACAGTCATTTTACTGTGTTCAATGCGTGCTACTCAGCAGAGTTCATAAAGGAATGTTATAAAGGAGTGTTTTAATCCACCTTGTAAATTGTGCAATTTCTCTATGGGGAATGAGTAATGCTTTCAAATGATTGTCTGACATCATCTGCCTTCAGTGCAGGCTTTTAAAACTAGCATGTCTTTCCCTACGTATATGGCACTGGTCCTATAGATTTCTCTAACTGTTTTCAAATGAAAGCAGTAACTTTGCATCACCCAACGGGGATATCTGTTTTGTTGCTTGTCAAGGTTTCAGAAATCAATGGACCCAGTCCCATTTAAAAAAAAAAAATTGATAGAGAAAATAAAAGTAAAACTAATTGCATTGGCTCTGGAAGTCCATATTTGGGCATGCTGATGTCCGACGTATCTATTGATCTATGGCCACAAGTTTCAGTTTCCTTTTTCTTTTTTTGTAAAACACGTGACTTAATTTTTAGTATTTACTGTATATTCTGAAATTAAAACTGAGTACTGAATTGAAAATTGAATAGTGAAACATTTTAACTTTTGATGATATGATCAATATAGCTGGACCCAGGTGACTGTCACTTCTACGGGTGAGGCAGAGGTCAGCGGCCTGGCTTCACCATCAGGTTGACGCATCATTCAGACAGGTTTCATGAGAGGGTCCTGTACTGGGGTCACCGCTGATGACCAAGGTGGCAATACTTGTGATGCCACGGAAAATCTCTTAGGCTCAAGTGAAGCGGGTGAAAACACAAACATCTAATGTGACAATAGCTCAGGGGACAGGACACACATGTCCCCCCTGGCCCATTAACACACTGATTAGACCTATGGGCCAGAAGGTGGCGCATGTAGTTATGTGGATGTGATGATATGGTGTGATGCAACGGCTATAGGAAACATCTCACTGCAACCTGCCATTGAAAGCACCAACTTTAACTTAACTACAACAATCATTGCCTCATCCCCTTATAATATTTATATAAATAACTGTATATATGAGCGCACAATATTGTGTAGGATTTACCCTCCCAAACATACATTTTATACTTGCCAGGTATGTGATATTTATGTCATATCAAACACATTATATGTTATATTACATATTACATAGGGTACACCATATGGGGTAAACTGTGTAGAGTGTACAACATATTTGATTTATATAGATTATTTCAGATTCCAAAATACGATAATCAGAGTTTGTGGCAGAAATAAAAGTCGCTAGTCTACGGAAAAATTTAGGACATGAATAATTCAATATTAACCACTGTAAGCACAGAAGATGGCCAGAAGATGTTTTGTACGTACAATAATGTTTTATGTACAACAAATGTAAAAAAAAAAAAAAATCAACATTCACCACACTCACAGACCTGTTTTAAACCGTATTTACTAATAGTATAGTCATGGTTTACTTTAGCCTATAGGTGCCGGTACAATAAGTGACCGCAAGTAAAGTATGCTAAACCTCACGCAACTTATGCTAAAATATAACTATTACATTTTACTTCAGCCTATTTGAGCTGACATTGTGTTAAAACATGCTATGAACATTAACATTAACAATTGTTTTTAATGAATTTAATTATTTAGTTATTTTAATAATTAAATATGTAATAAAAACAAACAAACAAAACCAAAATCTCAATGGAATTCAGGTAGCTCAATTCTGCTTTGCATTACACATTGTGATGCAATTATGTATGAACCAGATTTGGGATTTAGTTATTTTAAATTGCACTAAAATAAAGTTACATACATGTAAATAACACTGGGTATTCATTCATACTAAGTTAAATATTTGTAAACAATACTCTTTTTTTGTATTTTGTGTGTAAAGTGTGTCTTCAGACATTATAAATACAATGATGTAAGATGCATTAATGCACTAATTTCTTTTGACTAGACGCCTAAAACAACCATACAGGTGTACGTAACATCACTGGAGCTTAAACTTCAGACCATGATAGAAAAAACGTTTTAATGAAAAACCTATGTTAAAAACAAGTAAAAAAACGGAGCATCATAAACAGTACATTCCTATAAGGTCGCAAGCTAACCCTCCAATACATCTTTCACTGGAATCACCATAATAAGCTCTTAGATAGATTCTGTACAGACAAAAATAGGTTTAAAAAATACATAATTTGGTAACTGTTATTTTAACAAATTTATAATGTGAGAAGAAACGCTTCCTTACCCGCATGCAAGCTTTGTGCCCAAGCTGGTTAGCCCATGCTATTCGCTGATCAGCTTGAGAAGGATTGGCTTTAGATGGGTAATTTTAACTCTCCTTCTCTCCCTCCCTCTCCCTTCTCTCTCTCTAGTTCTTTCTCTACCTCTCTCATACATCGGTTCTGAAGCAAATTGTTCTTGCTTGCGTTGGTCAGTGTGTAAGTGTTACACATTTGTATACACCTATATTTATGTTGAATTTATGTACAGTACACTATTGTTTTTTTTTTGTGGGGTTTTAGATCCGTTACTTTTGTTACTTCTGATATGGAATATTTAAATTTCTATTTTTGCATAATCAAATTATTTCAGTGTTTAATTTAAGATATTAGAGATATGTATATCATTATATATTCTGTCATATCTATAATGTGTTTTGGATTAAAACATGAAATATACGTTACAATAAATAAATTATACAATAAACACAGATCAGCTTTGTAGACATGTTAGAAGTATGTTTTTGAGAAACAATGAAAGTCAATGGCAGATGAACACATCTGTGAACTGGCAGTCTGGCACCTAAATACTGAGGTAAAGTGATCAGTGAAGCGTATTGGTCAGGCTGAGGCTGTTTGTGTGCGTGTGTTGTCACATGTCAGGGCGAGATCTATTATACCGTCTCATCTTACTTACAGGTCGTCTACTTATAGCACCTTATAACCCTGCTGCCGGCTGGCCTCACAACCCCAGGGGAAAAGTAGGTCTCTCTTTTCCTCCACTGACCCTCGCCATCCTGGTTATGGCAGCACTGTCACAGCCAGTGACAACTGTTTCTATAGTTACCTAAACATTCATTCATGGTGGTGATGCCTGCGAGAGGGAGGCCTCGTTTTCTATTTTTAGAAATCCAGCGTGCCAAACCTGGGAGTGGTGATGACAGGGGTAATTAAGCCCCCCCCCCCCCGACCAGACTCAACAGCCCGGGGAACCAGCAATCTCCCCGGACCTAAAGTGGGGCGCTAACATCAACTGCACTGTAAAAAATAAAAAATAAATAAAAAAGGCTTTTCCATCCTATCCAGTATATCCCCTTGCCTGCCCCCCATTTCCCAAGGGGGTGCAGAAGAGGTGCTTGTACTGGCCCAGTTCCTCTGAGCCGCCTTCCTCTGAACCGGCCCAACTGAGCCCTACACTCACCACCTGCCCACCTTTTACACATTCTCCCACAGGGTTTCCGGAATATTTCCAAAGTGGTTCGTAGTTTACAAAATGTGAATGTTAGCACATCTGCACAGGCGACTGGGCCGCACATTTTTCCGGGGAATTGGTGTCGACGTCTCAAAAGCTGTCGCTGAGAGCAACGGTAATAACAATGTGCCAAATAAATGGCTCGCCCGATGATGCGATGCGAGGCCGCCTCCCACGCAGGCGTATGATTGCCCCTTAATTGTCCTCGTTTAACAACTACCATGGGAGGAAGTCCGATGAAAACACAAGGTTGCGGAGATAACAGCCAGTCAGAGAACATGATGCGTGCGTGCGTGTGTGTGTGTGCGTGCGTGCGTGTACGTCTGTACATTATGAGTCATCAAGACAAGATGAAGTGGACGAGTAATCAGGGAAGAGGGCTCTCCTCTCCGCTTCATGTCATTCCCCTTGTCTCTTGTCTCTCCTCGCCCCCCCCCCCCCCCTCTTTACCTCGTCTCTACTTTCCATTAGTGGCAATCCCCTTATCTGTCTCTGCGTCACTCACGGCCTCGGTGGAATCAGAGTGCAAGCCATCGCCATGACGTCGGTGCCCGACGCAACAATTCACCGTGTGTCCTCCGCTGCGCACTACCAAACTGCACTGTCCCACATTGCAATGAAAATTTTACTTTACTCATTTCTTGTAAAGGCATACAAAATGTGATCATTTATAATATATTTGATCATGTTGTTGTTCTGGAGACAGAAGAAAGAAGAAAGAGGGTTACAGTATCAACAGCAAGTATAATGGCAGTGCGTAAAGAGGCTTTTGTTTTGCAATCTGACTGTCAGTGCCATCTAGTGGCGAGGATGCTCTACTACACTATGTGCAGGGACTTGCAGAGAGTTCCACAGGGGCAGGGGCTGAAATGTAAAAAGGGGCATTTATCACCATGGAGGTAATTCCAATAATAACATTTTTTTATAATAACTATGTATTCATTATAACCCTGCATCTACTACATCATTATAACTCTGGTGTAAACATTGTAAATGTATATGTTCTGCTAAAAAGAAATATTTTAAGTGATTTTTTAAAACGTTCAGTTTTGGTGCCGTTCAACTGGAGAAAGCTGTGTTTCATCCACACCTTTATCTCCTCCAAACAGGCGGTGAGTATTAAAAGAGAAAATAATGATGATGATGATGATGATGATGATGATGATGATAAAGCTAAAGAAGAATGTGTGTCAGTTTTCATGTAGAGTTGTGTATCATCAGTGTAGCTATGACATTAGTTTCCAAAGCGACTTATGACATGGCCAAGGGGGAGCATGTATAAAGTAAAAAGGACGGGACCAAGGACTGACCCCTGGGGCACACCGTAGGTGACAGTGTGTGTCGGTGAAACCAGTTAAGGTGCATTGTGGCGGGATATCAGTGAGTCCCATGGTGTGATGTAACCGAACTGAGGGGTATGCCATTGTCAACAGTGTCGAATGAAGCAGACAAATCAATGAGAATGAGGAGTGAAGGTGAGCAAGCATCAGCTGCCATCAGTAGGTCGTTTGTGACTCTGGCCAGCGCTGTTTCTGTACTGTGGGCAGAGCGGAAACCAGACTGAAACTTGTCAAAAAGGTTGTTGTATTTGAGGTGGGTCCTGGAGGTGGGCGTCAATGACTTTTTCCAGTACTTTGGAGAGAAATGGGAGATTGGAAATGGGCCTGTAATTTGCAAAAACTTCTGGATCAAGAGTGGGTTTTTTGTGTCCAAGTGGTCTAAATATGGCGTATTTAAGGCAGATGGAACACTGCCAGCCTGGAAGGAGTGGGGATCAGGGGACTTATGGCAGAGATGTTTGCTTTCACTAGGGCTGTAGGAACTGGGTCGAGGGCACAGGTGGAGGGTTTCATCCTCTTGATGATATCATCAACCTCTTGCTATGAGACTTCTGGAAAGCGGTTAAGGGGCTGGGAGATCTCAAACTGTGAGTAGGCAGTCGGGGCAGGTAGAGTGGCGGAACCAGAGAGGACAGAACAAATTGAGTCAATTTCTGTTTTGAAGAAGGCCAAATAATTATTACAGTGCTCTTCTGTAGTTTCTGTAAGTGAGGGAGTTTGTGATTTGAGAAGATGATTGATAGTAGGGAACAGCTGCTTAGAATTTCCAGCACTGTTTTTGATTACCTTTGAGTAAAACAATGACCGTGCCTCTCCAAGAAACTCTGAGAAGGTCTTTTGATGTTCCCGAAAAGCTAGCTTGTGAACAGTGAGATCTGAAGCTCTGTAACGCCTCTCGAGGGCACGCCCCGCTACCTTCGCCCAGCTATTTTCCGTAGCTCACTGGAAATACTAGCCTGTCTCTTGGCTACAAATTCTCACCCACGTCACACCTTATGTCCTCTCTTGCAATACACCTGGGAAAGAATCTTTTTGCATGCCTCATCCGTCCCTGGCAGTCCTTTGCAGATATGTCCAGGCATCCAGCATTCCCTTGCCTCCAGGAGGCACATCGGATCATGTGAACGGTGGTCTTACACTTTCCATCCTCCATGAGGATTAGACACTTCCAGCATTTCCAAATATATTGTGGTCTGCCAACACCCTGTCTAGAATTTCTGCGGTTTATTGCATTGTGAGGTATTTCTGAAAGACTGACAACTTTTTTTTCCACATTGATAGACAGCTCATATCATGGTATCGGAGAGTCAGTCTAAATAAACTGTGTTTTGAAAACCGTGCTGATTTCATGCCAAACTGAAAGAGAACCGAAATGTTGGGGTGGCTGATTGAGTGCGTGTGTGTGTGTGTGTGTGTGTGTGTGTGTGTTTGTGCCGTTTAGACGTTGACTAAATTAAATCAGGGGTCTGTCTTATCTGTAGCATGCCAGATACCGCCAAGCATTGCTTGCAGGCCAAGCCGGCAGCCGCACGGCTGAGGCACAGATCGACAACAAACGGGGAGTATCGAGTCAGCCTGCACTGTCTCTCTCTTCACAGTCCACTTCTGCCTGCCTCTTAGCCTTTTGCCACCTCACCCCTCCCGCCCACCTCTCCTTCTGTGTGCCGTTCCCTCGCACAGCACACATCGCGATGCCAAGCACACACAACTGCAGCGTTCTCTGTCTGCCCCTGTTGCCCTCCCCCCCCTCCGTCTCCATCCCTCGCTCATAGCCATGTCCGACCGCATCGCTGTGATGCTCAGGTGAAAGCAGAGGAATGTTTGGCGGTGCTTTTGTGTCGGGTAGGTAGCAAGGAAGGAGGGAAGGAAGAAGGAAGGGAGGAACTAGAGCAGGTCGCGGGTGGATAATTATTGTATATTCCGTTGCCACAGCAGAATTTTATTTACTGTATTGTTGTGTGTAGGTTACTATTAATACCCATGTAAGCACAGTATGTTCCCGTAGCAATGCCGCTAAGTTGAAATCTTGTAAACACAGTAATACAATCAGTTGGTGGCAAATGAAAGACATGAGAGAAGGCAGTCCACTTTCCACAGTGTTAAATGCAGTATACGTTTTAGTGGGTTTTGCTTGGGACATCGGTGACAGGCACCCGAACAGGTAGCTAAAACCGTCCAATATGGCAGCCAAATGTGCCGTTTTAAGGCCATTTGAAATGGTGTGATGTCAGCTGTCTAGTTCGTTTCCCGCTTGTCACATCCGATGCTGTGCGTATTACATGTCCAATTTGCATGAATGCCACCAAGGTCTTGGCGCCAATATGCCTATAATCTCACGAGATGTCCCGTGGTGGATGTTTAGATGTGCATCTGAACTGACATAAGCTGTCTTCAGTCAGCACTAAACCAGCCACCTTCTACCACAGAGGTGAAAAGATTTGTTACAGCACAACCGGGCAAAAAAGAAAAGAAAAAAGAAGAGTAGATTATAAAGCTACATTAGAGTAAAGCATAGCAAACAGCTACTGTAGAACACGCATAAACATATACTGTACCCACACTTAAACAAGCATGCAAACACACAACACACAATATATATCCACACTGACAGGGATTAAATAATCCATTGGTCTTGGTATTCGATGAAGCGGAACTCAATTGTTTCTCAAAAATAGACTTTTAACACATCAACTTAGATTTAGCATGCCGTCTGACCTCAGTCTGAAAAATCGAACTTTAGTGTTTAAATCTCTGAGATTAAAAATGAGAAACAAGCTTTCATTCAGGAGAAAGTCTTGTAAAATGCAATTATATAAAACTACAAAAACATTAACTGGCCATTTTTTTAAATCACTGTTGCCTTAATAATAATAATAATTATAATAATAGGGATTATAACTTTACAAGAAGGGTAAACCTGAGCAGTGGTGAACCAGCGAGTGACGGGGGAGTTGATATCACCATAGCAACAACACTCAGCAGCAGCCTACGACAGCCAGCAGGACCCCCCGCTCGGGGTTTCGGGGAGGTGTTGAATCTACGATTGCCTCCTAGATCAACACCAACGCGGGGGGAGGGGGTGGGGGGGGACCACAGCCACAGACATGCGCCTGTCTGGACGGCCACCGCATGGCTCATGACCGCAGCGAGAGCCCCGGGTCGCCTCTAATGTCATTAACAGGTGTGGGTCCGAAATAGACGAGAGGGACATACAGTATGCATGCGGCACACGCACACACACACACATGCACACACGCACACACACACACATGCACACACGCACACGCGCACACACACACACACTCGCACACGCACTGAATGTCTGTTATTCTTTTAGCTGGGAAAATACACACTTACAAGAAGAGAGATGGGTCCTGCACAAGTGTCTATAGTGGCGTGAGGGGGGAGGGGGTGGACACACACACACACACACACACACACACACACACACACACACACACACACACGCACACACACGCACGCACACACACGCACGCACTCACACACACACGCACACGCACACGCACACACACCCACACTCACACGCACACGCACACGCACACCCAGACACA
>JAODLI010013326.1:0-24704 GCA_027575585.1 Percopsis omiscomaycus | reverse complement strand
TATATATATATATATATATATATATATAATACTCTGTATACAACGACGCTTTCACAGCCCTTACAATTGTGAATATTTTGACATTGGTGAAACTATTTAACTTTACCAACTTTGCAATAACCTACATCATTTTTGGTACTTTGGCTTATGTGTTGTCATAGAATCGTCTGGAACGCCACCATTCATCGCTTCTCACGAGTTTTCTCGCGGTGTCTGTAGTCACGTTTTGACGTGACGCTAGACTGGTGACAGATTCTCAGCATTGGCTACATAGCCACTAAGCAAGCTGTAGAAAAATGGCGTTCACATTCGCGGCCTTTTGTTATATGCTTGCGCTGTTACTTACGGCAGCTCTTATATTCTTCGCTATTTGGCACGTAAGTACACAACCAAAGCAGTGTAGTAAAAATGTCTTTGTAGCTACCATGATGACGGTGGTGTATTGTTGAATGGGGTACTCTTCATCATTGCTCACGCTAACATCAGGCCAGTTCTCTAACGCTAGCTTATTTTAGCCCGCTAGCTGGGATGCGTTACAATCACATAACTCACCAAGGTTCATTTCGGCTGGCTGGATGAGCCCATATACATCCATGGATGAGCCACACATACGTTGCTGTGCCGCGTTCACAGCGGGCTAAGATGGAACGCATTCGTCCAAGAATGAATGGCACACACCCTATATCCTTAGCTAGGAGCTAAAGCTGGTGTGTAATGGGTAAACCAGCCAAATTGAATGTAGTCATCTCTTTACAGCGATGTATATTTAAGCACATATCACGAACTGTTGTTTAAGGTGACAGCTTGTGACACCTACAAAACCGATTCCACGATGTAGTTAGTAATTGCTTGGTACTGTTGGCAGAGGCAAGCTAGCTAACTAGCATCATAGTTAATCCTGGAGTTCGTTGGTTGGCCATTGGTTTGCTTGAACTGTTCTCAATTTAACAATTTTAACGGACATTCGACATTTTCATGTTTGTATTATATAATAGCACAATCTAGTCGCTAAAGTGTGACAAATTATAATCTGAGTCTTTAAAAGCGAGGGGGTTCATTAAAATGAATGTATAGTATTGCGTAATGTTTGCAATATATAAAGGCACATTAAATAAGATGTTTTCATTTGTTATATTTCAATAATGTCTGGGCCAATTTGTTTACCGTAAAAATGTTTTTTCCTTCAGATCATTGCATTCGATGAGTTGAAGACGGATTACAAGAATCCTATAGACCAATGTAACACTTTAAATCCGGTAAGTAATACCAGTAACGTTACTAGTGTACAAGACGCTTCTTTCTTGCCTTTTTGACTGCATGCAGATATGCTTTGTTAAAGGTGGTTTTTAGTACGAAGTGTTCCGCTTATCTTACAATAGATTCTCTGCACTGTTATGCTAAATAACCTGCCTGTTCTTGGAGTGATCTTGTGAGCTAACATTTTTTTTTTCTAATCTGCTTTTTACATTTGTTAACGGCAAAAAGACAGTTGAAAAGGTCAAAAAGATAAAAAGAATCAAAATTGCATTAAAGGTTTGTACCAATCTTCGATTTAAAATGCCCGCTCAGTTAAGTTCAGTCTGCGGTCTGTCATTTTGCACGGGGAGTGCTTGCAAATGTCTTTTCAGTTAACTAATCTCAGTGGTATGGTCTGAGCAGGATTAGGCACAAACAAGGATGTGATTTTGGATGTTGTCAGGTTTGTGAATTTCTGGTAATGTTAATAGAAACTTTCACTGACTCTTTTGGATGATGTTGAGCATCTAGTTTTTGTTTCTATTTCAAGCTGTTTTGAAATGTATGGTTCAATATTTGCAATATTTTTATTTTATTTTGCATTTGATTGCAAAATGCCTCGCCTGCACATTACATTGAGCCAAAGTGATGCCCAGATATATTATTTGAATGATAGCTTTATTTTTTTGAAATGTATTTATTTTCATTGGCTGTGGGCTATGATGTTAATCAAAAGCATTGGAATGCACAGCAGCAGTATTAAGAGCGGATATTCTCTATGGTAAATGATCCAATGTTATTGCATTTACAGTTATTGATGATAAAAACATACAGTTGTTAACTGAAAAGACTTGCAAATGCTCAAAACATGCATGATCATTTTTACAACCTACCCTTTGTTTGCGTATGGTGTTTTACTATAGTTATTGATAACTTCGCAAATAAATCAAGAAATTTGGTTAATATTTTAACATGATCTGACAAATATTTGTCATGGTCAATTTAGCCTAATGGTCACATGGTGGTAGCATATTTCATGTCTTTCAGGTTAAACACACTGTTTAATAACTTATGCATCTTATTTTGAGTATACTGTACTTTGATTGGGCAATTTTCAAATAGGAGCTAGAAATAGAATTTGGCTTTAATCCTGTATCACCTGGGGCTCAAAACAGATGGCTGTGGAATTCTAACACTCCCTAGCTCAGCAAAAATTGCAACAACCTGTGAACTGTGTAGTGCATTAAACTAAATAATATAATTTTTTTTTGCACAATTATCAGTTGTTTTGCATTTGGCAACACAGTGCAGGATTTGAACACCCGGCCTCCCCCACCCCCACCCCTTCCTGCTCTCACATGCCCCCTCACCTCTCCATCTGTGGGCTCTTGGTCATCCTGACACACCCTCCTCACCCTCAACTGTATTTGAATGCATGGCTTTCATGTGGTGACGCCATCTGCCCCCCTCAACCCCACTAGCTGAGATTCCGTCTCCCTGAGACAGCTGGCCTTATCCAGATTGCTGGGCCACACATGGCACGTCCCTTACTTAAGAGTGTGCTGCCCTGTCTGTTTTGGAGGGGCTGGGATGATTTTAGGTGTGCTCCCACTACAGAAAATGCTTCACCTGGCCAAGGTGCTTGATAGCCCTCCCACATCCCTTGGTTAGACCTAGTGCTGCATGTTGTTTTCAGTTGACAGTGCATGGTAGAGCACTGTTAACGTATGTTCACAAAGCCAACTGGTTTCCCCAGAACAACAGTGAATATCATCAGGAAAAAAAGGAACATTTGTTAGCAAAATGAAGTTTACTTTTCTTAGCTCTTAATTCTTTAAATGCTTGTTCTTTGACTTATCCCATTTAAGGTGCATTTTATCCCAGATCTGGCTCAACAATATAGTTCATTTAATCAAATGCTCTCTCAAAAAGTCACGAAGCTTTTGAGATTCAAAAAACAATTTTCCATTCCTATGCAATGCTAATTGTATAATACATAACTATCTAATAATATCATAAATACCAGGGCATCTCCTATTGTTCAGACTACATTCTCCTAATGGTTGTTTATTCTGCTTCCAGCTGGTCCTCCCAGAGTATCTCATCCACGTCTTCTTCTGTGTCATGTTCTTCTGCGCCGCAGAGTGGCTCACCCTCGGCCTGAACATACCACTGCTAGCGTACCATGTCTGGAGGTGAGCACTCACTTCAATCTGTTAAGGGTGCTACAGAGCTTTGTCACTTACTAATTGTAGTATTATATAAGACTGACCAAATAAATACGTGATATGGTTCTAGTGCAGTGGTGAACCCCCTGAGCTATGCTTTTGGGGGTTATGAGAAGCGTGTTTTGTTATTAAATATTTACTTTATTATGGCCAGTGTCTACGACTGACTACATTTGTGCTATAAATTTCCATTTCCCCCCCCTCCCCCATAGCTCACATGAACTTCTTTTTGAGGGCCATGGGTCAAAAAGTTTATGAACCATTGTTCCAGTGCCTTAATGCTCTCTATAGGCCTACATTTAATCATTTGTCTCATCAATAATTCAGGTATATGACCAGACCTGTGATGAGTGGTCCAGGACTTTACGACCCAACAACCATCATGAACGCTGATATCCTGGCTTACTGTCAAAAAGAGGGCTGGTGCAAACTGGCTTTCTACCTGCTGTCATTCTTCTACTATCTCTACGGGTACACAAGTTCTTCTCTCTTTACTCTGCTTTCATGTTGGATTAGCCTGTGTGATATAAGCACTGTGCTCTGATCACATTTAGTAGAATCGCATCATTCAATAGTTTTCATTTCTGGTTAGATTACTTCTCAGGACTGTGTGGGCATGTACCCCCCAGCTTGACTGACACCCCAGTGACTCCTATGGTTGCACCTGTCTGGACATTTGTCTATGGTTGATCTTTTGAGTATGTGCAGTTTGCTGACCTCAGCAAACGTGGAGCAGAGAGCCGCCCAAATTCAACCTGATCAGCCTCTCCTGGCTTGCATTCCCCTCTACGGCTCATACTGTTCTCTACCCCATCCGCTACAGGCACCCACATTTTTGAGGACAGTTATTTGAAATCAAGACTTGTACTTTAAGCTTTGCATAATGAGTTGACACCAAAAGTTAGTGTTGGCTAGCAGTAAATTGCAAGAAATACATTTTCCTCTGCCTATTTTCTTACTAATTTGTTTGATTTACCCCCCCTCTTAATAGGATGATTTACGTTTTGGTGAGCTCTTAAACTGGGAGAAGATGGACAAAAGGACCTGCATGTACAGTAGACAGCCAAACACTATGATCTTGTGCTGAAAACTGGACCTGCTGAAGACCACCTCAGCATCACGAGACCCCATTTCAAGAAGACGAACTCTCAATATATCCCACACGCAGCGCAGAGCGTCATTTTGGAAACATCTAGCCCATTTTTAAAAGAATATCTGTTGCAACATTTCTCTCCTGGTTCTACATCTTAAGTTGTATGGATCAACAAGAACCCTACGCTGACTACTTTTTATTTTTAATGTGTTAATTTGACACTTGGAATTTAAAATAAAGATGTTTTTTTGTTTTGTTTGTTTCCCAACTTGTGACTGTTTACAAATTAGACATTTCAGTGAGATTATAGGATGCATTAGAAATAGAATTATATTCCAAGATATGGAAGCAAATTTATATTTGCCTTCCTTGTGATTATCATGACTAGTGTGCAAAATGTTAACGCATCCTGCCCCAAAATGTATGGTTATGGGACTAACATGGGTACTGCAAAAAGTGCATGGGTCGTTATCACTTGAACTGTATTACACATGGACAATCACTGCATGATTGTCTCAAGATCTATTTTCAAACTGTTTGATACTTTTTTTTTGTAGTGCCTGGCTGAAACCCACCTAATATACCATACAAGTTATTGTAATTATGACATTTTGGATTTTATTTAGTCACAATTTAATAGTGCATCCCAAGTAGTAAGCTGGGTATGCCACAAAAATCATTGAAATATCTTTTAAAAGGTTGAACAGTAGAATATATTCCAAAGTAGCTGGCAAGTTTACGTTGTCATCTGAAATCCTGCTTTATTAGAAATCAGCTGACGTGCCATACTGTTGACTGTACCTTTTGAATTTCTTTAATGTTTTGTAGTTGGAAACCAAATATTCCACAGTATTAGGAACTCCAGTGTGTGTATTTATTTTTACTTTTCCATTATAAGATGTTCTACACTCGAGTGAATATTTTACATCAAATCTGAAAACACTGAATTTCTCCACTGTTGAACCATCAGGCAATTTCATTATATATTTCTGCCTTTTTTCATACTGTAAATCTATCAGGGAAAGGGATGGCCATTTTGTCACATTTTTCTTTTAATGTATTGCTCAGAAGAACCCATATAGGGAATGATAATTTGAGTTTATTTGAATCCAAATAAAACTACAGCAAATGTGAAGTAGAATGTAATTTCAGCCAAATACATTTTCTGTTTAAAGCAGTGTGACCACACTTAATTGCAAAGGTACACAATATGCTCAAAATGTCAAATCAATTTTAATATACAGTATCAAGTGAACTTTATCCTTCTAAGGCTGCATGTGGCTTCTGTCACGGTTGTAGTGAATTATCCCAACACGGCTTATCAATCCTACTCACCAGTAAGCAACAGCAGCCCCCCCATTGACCACAAGATTTTATTTGATTACAACAACAAAAAAATCGAAAAGAAATATATTAAGAGAAGTCTTTTAAAGTGCGATCATTACAGAACACAATTACCTTGTACAAATCATGAAACAAGTTGGATATCTCTTTTGTGTGTGCTTATGCTGTCCAAGGCTCATAATATGAGAGGGCAGAGATCACCGTGACACTGAACGCTCTGTTGACACTTCTTTGCTTGCTTGATAGGCTGTGTACTTCTCCCGAAACTCGTGGAGGAAGTTATATTGCTGTGGAAATAAATCATTAGCAAACAGAAATTCCACACATCCAATAAAAAAAAGAAAAATCTAAAATCATACATTCATTGAAATTGCATTCCCATTTACAGGGAGAAATATTGCAGGGTAATCAACATAAAACTACAACAACCCAGCTACCCTTAAGCCAGCTCCTAAAATCAAACTGCTGACCTGTCAGTGATAATATCTTTATTATCACGTACTTATGATTAATTAAGAAAAAGCACCAATCCAACCAATACAAGGAACGCAAAGAAAGGTGTTTTAAATTAAACCTCCATTTAATTAAAACATAATATCATATATTAAAGCTGTTCTTCATGTAAATTTATGTCAAAATAGCCTACGTCGCCAATGTTATTAGGTAGCTAGTTACTGTATAATATTGGGGAACACCAGTTTGTCTGTTTACGATTGGTGTTGTGCACCTGGAACGTTTGGAGGTCGGAAATCTGAAATTTCAACTGGGGAAATATGCGACTTCCGAGTTGTCTGGAGCGCAGCCTTAGTTTCGCTCACCCACAGCTCACCCCCCTCCCTCCCTCCCTCCCTGAAATTCCCCCAACCCTGCCCACACAGTTTTCAAACAAGAAAGTCAGTTTTACATTAGCAAATCGGGGCAACTTTCATGTTTTGGGTGGCACTATATACACAGTGTTACAAAATGTACAGAACATTTACCTTTACTGTTTGGATCGCTCCACCTCCTCTGAGGTCCCTAAGGATCTCAATGGCTTCGTTTGGCGTCATGGTAACAGACAGCAGCAACAGCAGACATGCAGCAACTAAACAGCAGATAACATGAGAATAAGATGCAGGTCTGTGATCAGCACAGCATAAAACTATGGAAGTAAGGGTTCTGTAGTGTCAATGAGGAAAACAAATGAATATGGATGAATTAATGAAGGAATAGGAAATGCTTTTCTTACTTAATCCAGAGCGTCCCAAACCTCCATAACAGCTAAGTGAGAAAGGAGATAATACTATCAACACCTGGGTTTAAATGTAAATTGCATAGAACTGGTGACCAGTAATGAAATGCAGATAACAGACAAGTCACATTCATTAACCAGTTTTCTGCTGGCCACTTACCACTCCTACTTGGGATATTTGGGTATCTTGAAAAGCGCTATACAAGTGTAATGATGATGATGATTATTTTAACAATAGTTGTTGAAGGAGAGGAGTACATCAAACCAAGTGCACTAAGTTTAAATATTCAACATTATCTTTGAATTAATTTGTATGAAAATGAAACAGACAAATACTTAAGATAAGTGCAAGTGGTCTTGGGAATTAGAAGATTTACATTATACCTACAACAGTGCTACATTAATATGCATTTAATCTAAAACTGAAGTGCCTTGTCTTTATTCTATAGAGTCACATTTCATCCAAGTTTAAAGTTTAAAACCTCTTACTGGATTACAGTCCTCCTGTTGTTCTTCAGGTTGAACTGAAGTTCTTCCAGGATTTGGTGGCACTGCTCCAGCTCTGGAGCGCCCCCATCTGGGAAGGGCATATGATGCACATTGAAGCCTCGCTGTCGGTATGCCTCCAGCAGGGAGGGAACCCTGTACTTGTGAAGTTCACCTCCAGTGCAAAACACAAACACGTCCTGCACACCTTGGGCCTGCAGCTCCTCTGTTATAAAGACGTTTAATGATGTCAATAAACAGTGAGAAAGATGTTGATTATTATTTTAAAAGGGGATTTCAGCAGCAAGAAATCATGACCATACAGAATGGACTTCGTATTACCTATATTTACCCTATTAGATATATTATTAAAAGAAGAATTGGTAATATTATCTATAATTTATATTAATCCCTATAACACATTGAGTCAGTGCATTATGTACATTATCAGTGATAGTATAAAATGCGTCATTCATTGTTTTACAATGCCTGGCAAACCCCGCCCACTTGGTGTTCCGCACCCCTTGGGTAGTCCTACCAACATTTCTTTGCAGATTTCTTCGGACATCTTTGTATTTGCATCCTAAAATTAGAAATAAAAAATGCATTATACATGTAGTTGCATGTATAGAGACGTAGGGATTAAGAGTAGTAAAATATATTCTTTACCTGGCAATGGACATATTCCAAGAAACTGGGAGCAGTCCACTACAGACAACGGTAACCTAAAGGATAATTAAAGTAAAGTATACATCAATACAGCAATGACTGAATGTGCAATTCAGTGGATCAAAAGAACAGGAACAGTTCAACTTGCCAAGAGATCTGGAAAGGCGTCATCTGATCTTCTTCGACGTCCTCCTCATCTGACGAGTCAAACTCACTAGTCCTCATGACTTCACTTTACAAGGCTGTTATAAGACACTGAAAATACGTTCTGATGGATATTAAGACTACCATTTTTTTCAGTATTTAATTTTTACAATAATACCGGTACACTATCAGAGCATTATTTATTCTTACAATCGTCCATTACAAGAGTTATCATCCTTGCTCATCTAACGTTACAACACCGCACCAGGTTGACACATGCTGGTTTGTAGCTAAGCTAATTTAGCTTTGATGTTAGAATGTCGTCAGTGAATAGATCAAAATCGATAAAGCATAAAACTGAAATAAACTTTAGTCAAATATTACGAAATCTTGGCATTATCATTAAAAGTTTTGTGCTCACCAATCATACACGCTAGCTCGCTATCTTGACAGCCACTTCAACATCATTTCAAAATCCTGAGAAGGCACCAGCCAATGAGAGTCAAATGAGACGTTTAGACACGCCTCAAGACAACGTTGTGGAGCGTTCGAATTGTTGTCCACGATGTCCCAAACATTAGCTGGACGGATTTCTGAACATATATTCATGTCAAATACATATCCCTCGGTTCCCCTCAGATGACCCCAAATGCGGTGTTATGTAGGTATATGTATTACATACAAAGCTGATCCACAGTCATTGAATCATTGAATCGATTTCATAACCTCTTTGATTTGATCTGGTGCGGAGCCTGTTCTAAAATGTATAAAAAATGAGTGAACTTGGGGATGGGAAGAAATCGCAAAGTCATGGCAAATCATATGAATTGAGCCACACTCTATTAGGATGCTACAAGAACTAAATGAACCACAAATCGTATTCTATTATTATGCATATTCCATTTTAAAAAACGAATCTATTGCAATAACACATCCCTCTTTTTGTAGCTTGGAAATAAAAAAAATTACTTATACTGTGTTTGCCTATGTATCCATAGAAATCGCTCACCTTTCAGAGTCGTGCCCTGGAGCCTAGAGCTTCGGGACATCTGTTGTGTCCGCATAATGCAGCACAGTGCTGAATACAGGGACCGCTCCTAACAGCACAAATGAATAACACCACGTTTTTTATGGAGAACCCAGAGCCGAGGTTTTTAAACTGTCCCACAATACAGAGGACTGTTTCAAATTACTCAGGTAACAACGTCGAATAAGTTAGGTAAGTCTCTGTTGGCTTTTCACAATTGTACTGACATACTATTATTCCAGGTGATTTGGATAAGGTTTAGTCGAAAATGCTATTCATTTTTTAAAATTTTGAACCCAGAGTGGTGGATGGTGTATTTAACAACACATTTGATATTAGTTTGATATAATTTTTTTACAAATGACGTAATTGTAATTGATATGAATAAATTTGGTGGAGGAGAGAATAAAGAAAAAAAAGATTTTAAAGACTTGAGATAGTTTTAACCATTTCAAATCTCTTTTTTTAACCATTTTTTGTGGTTTATTGCATGTTTTTCTTTATAATAATTTTTGCTGATCTGCTTCTGTCCCTCTGCCAGTCTTATAAGGAGAGATTTTGGCTTCTCTGGTTATTTCCCTGCAGAGTTGAGCTCTTTGGCTGGCGTGACACTTCCTCAACATAGGGGGCTGCTGGCAGGGGCAACATCTGAGAAGGTAAGCTGTTATAAACCAGTAAATTTACAAATCTAAAAGCTTGTTATTCTAATTTCACATAAAAATGTTTGCTACAAACTATCGTAGATTAGTAAATAGAATCTTATCAGCATGGAGTATCCGTCATATTTACAGAATTGCAGTCAACTTTAGCTGTTTGTTATCTGACCATTTGGTTGAAGAGTCAATATTTCACTTTTATTTCCATGCTAAGAGAAAGGAGGTCACTTTTGTCAACTGTGACTAGTGTGCAACTGATATACAGTATACAGTAATTTAGTCCAACTTCTGGTCCAATAGAAATCAGGGACCCACAGGGGGACCCTTTTCTTCTGAAATCGCTGAGAAAAGATGTAGGTTATGCAACTCAGGCTCATAGTTAGCGAGAATTAAGCTCTGCATGTTTGCAAATAGCTTTGTTTGTGTTCTCCCTGGATAGGTCATGAAACCCCAAGAGGGAGAGCTTGTCAGTGAAATCTCTAAGGTAGATACCTTCCTTCATTATCTGGTGATATAGCGTATTTAAAGAGACAGTTCATTTCAAAATTCGTATTCAATTTGAAAAAGGCAATGGCTTGACACCTTATTTTTAAAACGACTTTTGTTACATACAGAATTATGAATTAATCATGATATAAAGGTGTCAATATATACATTTTGGTTTAATATCAAGAAAATTGTGATTTCAATAAAATAAAAAGTAAGCATAAGAAAATAGTGATATCTTAAAAGAAAAATGATAATGACCAACCAAAAAAATAAAGAGAATACGTGAAAACTCCTGTTGATCAGATTCCCAGTCAGAAAACATGGGAGTGTATTGGTCAGAGCCACTGTGTCCTGACAGAGGTGTTGTAATCCTGCTGTATTTTTTAGCTACAATGCATGGTCTCTGAGCTGAAGACAGGGTTTTCCAGCGCCCTGCTGGAGCTGAGCCAGATCCAGCATGGAGACTCTCATCTTAGGGAGGAGCTGGAAGAAAACAGGCGGAACTGTCAGAAAAAGGCCCTTCGCTTGGAGGCCCTGGTGGAGACACTAAGGGTGAGAATCTGTCTATTACGATTCCTTTTGACATGCAGAGCAGAACAGTTGACAAGAAACTCAAAGAAACAGAAGTAAAAAAAAGTTATGGAAGAAAAAACAGCAAGCATAACTGTAATACCATTAAATAAAAGCAATCTTTAAGAGTGGTTCTCAATATGTGGGTCGGGACCCCTAGAAGTCGCAAGATGCTTTTAGGGGGGTCATGATGATTTCAAGATTTCAGATTTAAATAATAATAATAATAATAATAATAATAATAATAATAAGCTTTATTTCTACTTGTTTGATTGACTTAAATAAAATAAAATACATTTTTCAATGTTTATTGGTGTTTTATGCTGGATATTTGTATGCTTTATCTTATGCTAACAGTTTTCCTCAATTATTTAAACACGTTTCCTGAAACTATAACTCAATTTCTCAAAACTCTACACATAAAGCACAGCAACAGTTAACCTTTTGACATTTACTTTATTGTCCTGCCAATGAGATCCAGTTGGGCTGCACCACTTTGGTCATGGTGAACCCATGGTTGATTACGTGATTGACCAAAGTTGCACGTAATGCATTTGAAATATTAGCTCGTCGCCCTCTTCTTCCTCGTCCTCGTACACCTGTACCTCTTGTTTTCACACAGAAGTCACCTGAAGTCTCTTTTATGCTGTGACAGATAATTGAAAACTTTAGCCAATTGAGTTTGAGCAGGTGTGGCGTGAGTGAGACCAATTGGTAATTAGAGTTTTCCATGTGAACAAGCAAAGCTCGATTATTAACATTTTGCTAAATGATGAGATTTTGTGTGTAGAGTTGTGCAAAAATGTAATTTAGAATTGCTATTTGAGTGAAAACAAAGGAATTCTGCTTTTTGGAATTCTGAGTTTTGCAGAAATAGTCTTTGTTGACACATGAATTTTCACCGCTGTGTGCATAGTTCCAGTTATAACAATTGAGAAAATCAGTAAGAATATCTTTAATAAAGATTTAAATTTTCACCTTCACCTGGGGCTCTCAATTTTGACCCAAGAAAAAGCATCTTGTTGTCACCCAGGGGGTTCAGACCTGCTTGTGGAGAACCACTGCTCTACTGTATACAGATGGGCTGTTACATTGTATGGAGTAATGCTGGTTTTGCTCTATTCTATATCATAAGATTCAACATAGTTTTAATGTTTTGTCAACATACAGGCAGAACTGGGAGTGATGCAGAGTCACGTATTACAACTGTACAGAGACAAACCTCAGCCGGAAGACAGAGGACCCGTGTCAAAGCAGAGAGACGGGTAAGAGCCACTGTCACAATAAATTGTATATACAAAAAAAGACACTTTGTAATGAAACACATTTTAAATTGTATTAATTTTTATACACAATTGACCTTGTGAGTGTATTTCTGTCTGACAGTGATCCAGGAGAGGCGGGCGCTGGCAGGGGTCAGTGTGTGTGTTGCTCGGGTGTGTCATCGCCAAGAGGAAAGGTCCTTCTTCACTGTTACCTGCAGGGTCTCAAAGCAGGGCTCTGTGAGGGGACAGGTGGGCTCACATTATTATTGCGTTTGGATGGAAATATGAATCTTATAGCTCTGATCTTCCCCAGCCTTGTATTGGAGCTTCACCTGAGGAGCTGGGGATTCACTACCTTGCTCACTCACTGAGCACTCGCTGGAGTAGCAATGGTTGTTGATCAAAGGGAAAGACTCATTGACATTCATATTACATGCACTCATCTGGGGAATTGAACTGTCAATCTTTAGTTAAAAACCCCAGTAACTACCTTACAAGGACGTACAGTATATATGTTGTTCAGATCAGATCTAATCCCTATTTCTATGTTTTTTAGATGCACGTCACCAGGTAGCAATGCAACTACTCCACTCAGAGTGGGAATATGTTTCAACCTTAAACCAGCTTTATGATAAATACAAGACCCCTCCGGCCCACCAGATGACCATGGAGCCTTAGTAAGTCCTTTCATGTAATTAACTCTAACAGTAGCCTATCATCTTTTGGAGTTGATTAGGTTTAATGTGACCTCACCTCTGTGGTCAGATATCACCTCTGTGGTGAGATATGCAATATTTCTAGTTAAGAAAGAATGAATTAAATCCATTGATGTAAGCCAAATGGAATCAAAATGCGATAGATTCCAGACTGTGTGACACTGTTTGGGCTGTCCTGGTGTTTTGATCCAGTCAGACATATCTGAAGTTTGTGGAGGAGATGTTACAGCGCCACCTGCACTTCAGGAACACACTGCAGGAACGTCTATCTGCTGAACACTGGAAGTCCCTGGTTGGAGACATCATTGTGCAGCTCATTGGCCAAAACGATGTAATTACTTCTGTTTCTACAACACAAGTTGGACATTCTCTGAATGACAGTGAACGGTGATTGGGTGTATAATTCTGACTTCGCTCTTCCAGACATCTTTCACGGACATGTACTTTGGATACACGACCACCCTAGCAACGTTCCTCTCCATGGAGTTCAACAGAATTAATCTTCCTGACAAAACTCACAAAATACAGGTATGCGGTTATATTTATATACTATGTCTGTGCTTTGCAGGTGCCCCCTCATGTAATTTCCAAGCGCAGCTTTCTCACGTGTTCGTTACATACAAAACCATCCCGCCGCATGAGAGACGCAAAAAATAACATGCATAACCATACTGGAGGCTACATAATCATTAATACGTGGGATTTTTCCTGCTGGGATTGCAGGTCTGTCAGATAGAAAAAGAGGAGTTGAAACTGCTCTCCCTGCTGTTGGCTCCCGTCTCCAGGATACACAGCTACCTGAGCCACATTCAGGTCAGTTGTGATCTACAATAGTGGTTATAAACCTGACGCATTACGCCACACAGCCTGGTTGACCACATGGGTGCACAGTGACCTCTCTATGCTTATGATGGGTCAAAAATGACCACTGGAGATTTAGAATAAATTGTGAGTCACTAGTTAAACAATAGGATTCTGTCCCTAGAAACTGGTATGAGAGGGCACGGCCCCTATTTACCTACAGTATGTCTTGTCAAAATGATAATACTTTTACACTGTATAGATACAGTTTATAAGATGAATTTTCGGTCATATAAAAGTACTCCCTCTGCTAGAACCTGTTGCAGTGGACGGGTAAGGACCATCCTGACTGTAGCCTCCTGCTGGGAACTGAGAAGATTCTGCGGAGCACTTTGTCCCGCTGTCATACGATCCTGGAAGAGGACGTCCGGTGGGACAACAGAGATGGAGCTGGACAAAGGTTAGTGCAACATGGGCGTGTGTAGAGTGAGAGTAAACGCGAGCCAGCGACACACACACAAGCGAGGTGATAGTTGAAACGCTAATAAGCGTTGTATTTAATAAATGAACACACACGTACAGGGCATTACGCCAAAACAATGCCCAACAACTCCTGGGGTTGTTGGGGAAACGAAATGTGGGGCTAATCCTCCACAGGTGCGTTGTGATAGAAGGAGGCACGATGTGCGCATAGGCCCGTGAGCACGCCGATCGTGACAGTTAGAGCAGATCATAAAGGAAATAATGCTCTAATCTGATAGACTATTCGCATGCAGTATAAACAAATCTATCTAGTTCTATAGCCTGGCCTCTAGCCTGGTCTATTTGACTCTTGTAAAAGAAAATATATGCTAAGATGCCTACAAATGTATAAGTATATAGCTACAATCATTGGTTCATATGACACACGAAAAGCGTGATAGCCCGGTTTGCCTGCCGAAAGTATTGGTACCCTTCCAAAAAATAAAAAATAAAATGATTACAATTTTCTAAGACCTAAGTAACAATGGACAAAAGTATTTGGTCTACCATTCTGTTTTTCACATTTAATAGAACAGAAACTTTGCTTTTGTGACTGTAATTGATACAATTTGAAATTAAAATGGAACAGACAAAAATATTGGGACCCTTTCTTCGTACAGCCGTTGGCAACAGTAACTGCAATAAAGCACTTTCTGTAGCTCTGAAGGAGATTTCTACACTTCTTGAGCAAACTGCTCCAGTTCTCTCAGGTTCCTTTCCACAGATGTTTGATGGGATTCAGATCAGGGCTCATAGAAGGCCACTTTGGAACGGTCCAATGTTTTCTTCTCATCCATTCTTGGGTGCTTTTTTGAGGTACATTTTGGGTCATGATCCTACTGGAGAACCAATGACCTGCGACTCAGACACAGCTTTCTGATACTGGGCTGTATGTTTCGCTCGTGTTCTGCACAGATTTCAATTGCCAGAGGCAGCTAAGCAACCCCAAAACATCACCGAGCCTCCTCCATTTTTCCATGGGCCTTAAACTTTTTAATGATATTCCTCAGACAATGGTTTTCCATGTTCAGTGTGATCCATACAGTGACACAAAACAGAGTGAAAACTTTTCTCCATATAAACTGTCTGAATGAGTGACTATAATATTAAAGAAACCCAAACACAATTATTTCATATAACTTCTAAAGGATGTCAATAATATTGCCGAGGCCATTTTAGAATGTCTTTATAGAATAAGCAATAATTCAGTTAAGTTAACTTTTTTGTTGCATGCATGGTTGACAAACAATATTTCAATACCAACACTTTTCAGGGCGAACAGTGCATTATTTGAATGAAGTGGAAGGGTACCAATACTTATAGCCATATCTGTATGTCCTTTAATAATGCTTGAATGTGGGTTAGTTATTTTAGGAGGTGGGCACAGTTATTAACTGTTATTAGGGTCACATCCAAGGGATTTTAATTACAATAGAAAGTGACCATGTTCTTCTGCAGCTGTTCTGGGGCACCTCTGGCATGTTCGTCTGCCAATTGTTGCTCAAGGACCCAAACCTGCCAAACCAGGGAGAGCCGCCCTTTGAGATCAGACGCTGGCACTACGACCCAGAGGTATGTGAATAATAATAATAATAATAATAATACATTTTATGGGTAGTGTCTTTCAAAACACCCAAGGGCACTGTATAATAAAGAAAGTAGAGGAAGGGCTAAAACATATAGTGGAGAGATGGGGGCATACCACGGCAGAGGGCATGATGAAGCTGCGTGTCTGTCGGTATGTCCGGCTGAAGTATGATAGCAGCATCTCCTTTTATGTCTAATCAATACTACAGTTAAGATGGAAAATATATAAATGTATTTCGCCCAACGCCAATTTAGGTGGTGCTACTAGATTTTCAATAGATAGCAGCAATGTAATTTATAATATAATATAAATATACAGTATCATATAAAGATAAAACAGCACTTTAGAAGAGTGCCTAATACATGAAGAAGAAAAAATCCACTGAATGAAGACATTCTACTGAATGATATGGTTTCTTCATGCTCACCACCCAGCTTACAGTTGTCAACTAACACACTAACTGTTTTCCAGCCCTTTGCCAGTGGAACTGTGATTAAGGCCCATAGTAGGTAGCCTACAGGACATGAACGTGCTTCTACTTTCCACAGAGAGGACCTGCAGGCTGTAAGCAGCGGCTGTCGAGCAATGCACCTGGAGTGTTGGTCTTGTAGTCCGGTGAGGAGGAGGAGCTGTGGGCGAGACCAGGGCGCACACATCCAGAGCCAGTCGGGGCAGGACTGCGGCCACGCGCACCACGGAGACCTGTTCTCCCTCCGGCCTCCGGACACGCCGGGCTGGGGGGAGAACAGCGACTCGGGCCAGGGGACGTCCAGCCAACCCACGGGAAAGGGCTCCAATGACCACCAGGGTCCTCAGACCAACCACAGCCTGGACGACTGCGAGACGGACCCGGACGACACCTCCGCGTTTGACTACTCCTCCGTCACTTCCTGTAGCCCCGACGGCACCCTGGGGAGGGTAGGCAGCCACGAGGAAGAGGATGAGGAAGAGGAAGACAGCCAGGTGCCAGTGCTCTTGAAGCCAGTGTACAAGCAGAGGGACTCTCCTCGGGAGAGAACGGTGTGTCTGAGGTGGCAGATTCCCAGGTTAACGCCACACCCTCCAATAAGAAAGCCCCCGGGGCCGTGCGGGCTTGGCTCCACCCCCTGCCTGGTGGGCTCCTATGGCAAGAGGCTAGTCAGCATCCGAAAAGGGTCACCTCCGCTCCACCCCAAAAGTGCCTTCCGGCCCATCTGGGACGACCCCACCAAGCAGGTGAAGCATAATGTCAGTAATGTTTTCCCCCTATTGGAATTAGGGACGGGAGACATAGACCTAAAACTATATCAAGATATTTCACTGTATTTTTTGCGGTAACGATATAAATGACAATATAAAAATAGTACCATTCAACACTATCTTTTTGGCCACAAGTCACATCAGCATACAGTCTTGAGAGCCATGCAAACAGAAAAAAAAAATTAGAAAAGGAATTGTATTCACAAATTAATATTCCACTAAAAATGCAAACACCAATACTCGCAGGATCAAGTCACACGTCATCAACTATATCGTCTATATCACAGGATGACAAATTCTTATCCTTATCATGGGGAGGAATTATACCGGTACATCATGGATGATGCGATATGGCACAGCCCTAATTGGAATAACACGTTTGCTTTGATGTCACTAAATCTAACTGCAAATGTGAATAGCTCTTTAGACCAAGTTCTATTCTATTCAGTCCTTTATATCCGATACAGTCTTTAATCTTGTTGATCCAGGTCCAAATATCCTTCAATTGCTATTTTCAATATTCTGAACTCTGATTAGCTTCATTAAAGTTGCTTAGTGTGTGTAAATATCTTCATTAATTTATTACTTATTGCTTGTTCACCTAGGGAGTTAGTTTCATTAGATATATTCAGGATTCTGTGATGGATTTATTTTCGAATAAAGCAAGTTATTTAGACATATTATTCCACCAATGTATTTCTCTAAATCAATCCTGTTGATTGTTAAGTTTATTATCAGGGTTTTCCACCATCGAGTTGCCTTTGGTTCATATTGATGTGTTCAATTACCCAGGGAGACAACAGCACTCCAGAGAAGGACAGACAGGGCTTTGTACCGATTCAAGCCCCAGGAAGACAAGCTTTTCAAGCTTTCAACCCCAGCAGAGACAACAACCTACGGTAAGAGAGCTGATTGGCCCACAGCAATAACACTTCTGACCTGAGCATTCGTCTTGCTTGTGTTCTGTTTGATCGTTTGTTTAGTGTGACTAAAACTCTTTTTCCACCACAGCCCAGGCATGACACTGCAGCGAGGCACCCATGTTGGGAGTGGAGGATTGTGGGACGAAAGTGAAGACAGTGAGGGCCCCTGTAGTACTGTCTGAGGGACACGTTTCACTACCAGGGGCCCCAAACTTGTGAATTAAAAGAACTTGGAAGAAATATCTGGTTTATGAACATTTTCCGATATTTAAAAAAAAAGAAAAAAAAAGAATGTACATTTATCCATGTCCCAGTTATGAATAGACTGTAAATTATTATTTATTGCTAGATTACTCACAAGTTGAATAGAAACTGTCAACCTGCAATTGCGTACTATTGTTAAATTTGTTTTTAAATTATTTTGTACTTTTTTTTTTTTAATGCAATTTATTCTATTTATATATTTTCCACCCCCCAACCTGTAATGCGACCCTGTATCTTCAACAATGGCAATAAGACTAGCAGCACAAATAGTTCAGTACAAAATAAGACTGGGTGATTTATTAACCTCATCAAGACCATTAATACAAAGCACAGTTAAAAGGCCACATACCATCAATTAAACCGACTGCTGGACCAAGCGGTTACAGAGCCATGGAGGGATAATCTAATCTGGGTTATTCTGTAGGACCGGGGCTAAAAAAATAAAAAATCAGAAAAAAAACCAGTCATTCCACCAATACTGACTTATTGGGAAACTACGCATGTTGAACAAGAAACAGACAGGCGGTGATGCTACTTCAGTTCCCAGAATTCCCGTTTGAGTCTCTGGTCCGATCAGAAAAAAATAAAAATAAAAAATCCATTGTCACAACGGCTCTCCTCACCACCTTCTCAAATAATTCACCTGCCAACTAGGACCATTCAGGAGGAGGCACTGTGCACTGTGAGACTGGCGCAGGGATCAAACCTGTCAAGACTTGTGAACATCCTGTCCTAAGGGCTGTGTGCCGCTGAGGTGGCACTCTACTGGGTTCTACTGCCCTGACCGGTGTGGAACGCCAGTCTAACAGTAGCATAGGACTGTTGCTAGGATGCACTGCATATCTAAACAGGACCTACATCAACTGCGGCTCTTCAACAGTACAGCCTAAAGTGCACAAAGTTTGTTCTCAGAAAATGTCCAATTCTTCAATATGCTCATCAAATAACTTTATATATACTGTATATATATTCAGTACACATACATACATACATACATACACACACGCTCTCAATTGCAAACCTTAACACAAATTCCAACCCCGGTTTAATGAGTATTAGCGTTTGAGACTCTTTGAAAATCAGTCAATTGAAAGGCAATTAGTATGATGTACAAATGCGGCTTGGTAAGTGCTTGGTATGTTGAACTGGATGTTTTCACTGCTTCAACACAGCTAAGGGGAGAAGAAAAGAAATGGCTTTCCTCAGATAACAGTCCCAGTGTTTAAACTGGGGATTGTCTGTAAGTAAGTTAGTGACGGTGTCCTGTTTTGTTTTTTTCTATATATTTTTTTGTTTTAAATCAGACCGTAGCAGCATTGGATTGTTAGGCAATATTGGATAGAACAGATGCAGATGAGGGTACAATACAACAGAAAACAGTCACTTTATACAAATTATTTAGTTAGTGTATACATGTTATATATACACACACACACACACACACAGTATCAACAAACATTTACAATTTTCGTAGTGTATAGCTTTGTTCTAAACATAGGCAACAGTATTTTTTTTAGCAATTTAAAAAACAATCTGCTTATTCTGTAAAATAGAAAAACAAAAGAAAAGGCACATCTGAGCATGATGCATGGATTATTTCAGTCTTTCCAAAAAGGAAAAAAAGCGCAGAAAGGGAGAGAAATGTTTTTTTAATGGGTTGTATGTATCTGAAGCAGCCACTGGGGGGAGCCGTCCCTTTTGTCCCTGGCTTTGGTTGGGAGAGGGGGGTTGGGTGGGGGTAGCATGCTTCCAGTGCTGGGATTCCATACCAATGAAGAGTTGCTATTCAGGCTTTTTGAAGAAGAGCACAGTGTAGGACAGTGGCCCATGCGTGCCTCATTAAGGGGATGTTTTAAGGTTTTAAGACATCATCTTGGCTTTTGAAGAGCTTGAGAGAAGTGTGACTACCTGACCAGGCCTAGCAGTCAGACCATAAAACACGGTAGGCCTTGTCGGTTTCCTTCTCTTCCTCGTGGATTGGAACCGCTCAATATCGTTATCTCCTTCGTTATTCGCTGAGGGAGATTTAATAAGTCATCCAACCTGCTGACTCTGCCTAGGCCTGATGTGCAAACGCAGTGCAGACTGTCATCCTGCCTCCCCGCCCAACCGGCCCCAAGGCCTTGAGCTGGGGGTCAGAGGTCACTGCTGTTGGATTTTAAAGGCAACGTTTTGAAGTGGAGCATGTGGCTATGGCCAGGCCTGTCTGGATGTGCACACAGGCACGCATACAAACAAGACCCATGCATGCGCGCATGCCACACACGCAAAGACAGAAGTCCTGTGATTTGAGCTCACCTCTATACAGACACAGTGCACAGTAGAGATATAAGGGGGAGGGAATTCAGTGTTGCACCGGCACGTGAAACTCCTTTGCCTTTATGCTTTTTAAAAAGTCACTTAAAAAAAAAGAAGCAAATCCCTTATCCCCCTGCATAAAATAAGACTTTGGCCACATGTATTTAGCAGTTATTTTGAAAAACAACACGTTAAGTCCTTAACTCCTTTCGTAAGGAACATCTGCTCGTGTCTGCGTCTCGCATGAGAACCCGCTGTCAAACAAGCGCTAGTTTGAAGGCTGAATTGCAGAGGTCTGTACAAAGTTTGAGTCAAGTTTGAGCTACAGCGGGCCTCCGGGCTGAGCAGCAATGGCGACGCCCGCAGAATCACAGCACGATGGTACGCTGAGGCTACAAGTTCCAGACCCCCCCCCCCCAGGGGTAAAGCAGGGGTCCTGTGGGTCAGGATTTGGGGTTTGGGCTGTAGGGGGTGAACCAGTGCTGGTGCTGTCCTGCTCGGTACAACGCACAACGTTACTCGGGATCGACCGCGTGTGTATGTTAATACGCTAAGAAAGCACATACGCACAGTGCATGCACACATGCGTGGAAAGTGTGTGTGTGTGTTTGCGTTCCCCTGTCTGCTAGCTAGCACGCCGGTGTGGGCTTCCCACTGGCACAGAGGGCATGACATGAAGGCTACTGAACTACGGTTCACCTGAGAGGCGTGGAGTGTTGGGATTTGTCAGCGGTGGGCGGGAGGAGCTGGGGGCATCTAGGGGGGGGGGGGGGGCATCGTAGTTTCTGATCGGTAAACTTGATGGTGCTGAGATCGGCTGCTCCTAGTGCGCAGGACACAGTTCTGCAGTTTGTTTACGTCAAGGCATTCATGAATTAAACCAAGTAAGAAGAAAAGAAAGGCGCCGGATCATTGGCTGCTGTCCGTGTTCTCCACCAATGAGAGGCCCTGTAAAGTTGGCTGCATCAGCTCCCTTTTGTACGTCTTTGGTGGCAGTTTGGGGAGCTGGGGGCTGGAGTTGTGGCGGGGAGGGATGGGCGGGGCCATGATGGGAGCCGGCAGCTGCAGGGGGAGGGAGCACAGGCTGTTCTGGCTGGCGCTGAGCGGGCAGCTTCTCCGGGGGATACGTGGCGAGGGGGTGCTAGGGGGTGTGTTGGGGGAGCTGGGGGAGCTGCTAAAGTCCCAGTGGAAGCGTCCCACCGGGGAGGGCTGCAAGTTGAGCGGGTAGTTGATGAAGATCTCCGGGGGCCGCTGGGGCACTGGCGGGGGTGTGTCAGGCAGGGGGTCCCGGGGAGGTGGAGGTGGGGGGCTGGGCAGGGGTCCGTCGCAGACCAGAACCCTGGGCTGCATCCTGGGCACGGGAGGGGGCAGTCTAGGAGGAATGGCGGGTGGGCTGTCGGACCTGGTGCTCAACTGACAAATACACAAGACACATTAGTTCCAATGGCAAAGTCTTAAACACTAAAAAGGCCCCGAAACTAATCTAAATGTTGGATTTATTATGGCTGTATTATGTTTGCAAAAATGCTATTTAAAATCGTGCTTGCAGAATAAGTGTTTTCACCTTTTTAATGTTAAAATAAATCAAAACAAAAAAATTAAAACACCGTTTACTGTTCCCTTTTAGGAATTGTGTTTATAAAAACCCAATTTAAGAACAGCCCTTTATTTGCAATAGGAACTCATTGCAGTTCTGTTTTCCTGGCTGTTACCAATTTTAAACAAAAAAAGATACATCAATTACACATTTGACAGGAACTCTTGCTCAGCAGGCTGCATTAGTTCCAAGTAATGCTATTTCCCAATTACTCTGAATCTGCACTATTTACCATGAAAATCTGCAGAAAAACCCTGACTATCGAATCAGCAACAGTACTGTTCCATAATAATGTGTGCGACACACCCACCCTGGCCTCGGACATGGTGTCTTTCCGTCGTGGGGGGAGGGGGGGAGGCCTCGTTGTCTCTTCTCCAAGCTGGTGCAGACTTCCACAAGAAACAGACTGGAACTCTGTACGAGGCAGGGAGCAGCGGTTAGACAACCAAATAAGATGCCTAATAACTGCCTTGGAAAAGTTACAGTACAGAATAAAAACATCGTTATCATCCAGGGACAAACCCCAGACCTATAGGCTTTAAGAAGAAACTGCTGCACCCAAACACTAAGCCTTAGTGCTCAATTCGGATTTATTGCTCAGATCAGATTTTTATTTGTGTGGCTAGTCACATTATTTTTATTTTATTTAAAAAGGTGGCCAATAACAGACTCCAGTGTGAACAAGTCACGGTCCTGAACTGACCCGCATGCGCAAAAGAACAACAACAAAGTCGAACGGAAGTAAACATGGAGGCCACTGAAGTCAGCGTTTATGGTTTCATTTACAAGATGATGTGCAGGGGAAGCCAGCGAATCTGTACAGAAGAGTCCCTCCAAACACTAAAGCCTGTTGCACACTACACGCAGTGATTTTGCTCGAGTTTTCTGAGATTTTTCTCCGCTGTGCTTTGCACACTGCGGGTGTCCTGATATTATACACAACCCCACCCACCGGCACTCTATGTAATTTGCTCATGATATACATTACACTGCATTGATCGTGCAGTATTAACATAATATTATGCATATTTTAGGACAGTTATGTAGAATCACAAATATATTAACATTATGAAAACAATTCAGACTGGAGGTCGTATCGCAAAAAAAACAAAAACAAAAACAAAAACAGACCTGTATCTGATTTAGGACCACATATGAAAGTGGCCCAAATCAGAATTTAAAAGATCAGATTCCATGTGATTTGTGCTGTTCACAGTTTCAAAAAACAAAACAACCAGATCTGAGTCATATATGAGCGAGCAAAAATAAATACAAATATCAGATTTGGGCCACTTTTGCCTGCAGTCTGAGTGCTTTTTTCACAGTGCCCCCAAGTGCTACCGATAAGGGGTACACTTTCTTCCTGTCCAAATTAATCGTTGAAGTCCATGTCCACTGAGGTTTTTGAGTTAATGCGGCTGATTTTCAGGTGTGGGCATGTGCGTACACTGCTTGATCAGTCTTTTTTAGCATATGCAATTTTTGCATTATTACTTCTACTAATTTCAAATCGAGGTAAAAGTTGTGCGAGTTAAGATTTTCTCTGGGTGTTTGTCAAAGTCAATGATGCTTCCTTGGTAGGACGGGCCTTTCCAAGTCAGGTCCTTCAGAGGCTAGGCAAGACTCCTTCCTAGCATTCGGAGAACACATAATGGAACAGTCTAGTGAGTGTGCAGGTGTGAGTCATTGAAAAGGTCCTGCCTTCAATTCCTCTTGTACGTGTGCATAAGATTATGGGTACTTTTAAATGCTGAGGATACACACATGCATCCTTGAAAATTCCCTGATGGAAGGACTCGGTCCTTAAACAATTCAAAAGGATCCTAGACATCAAAAGTCCTTTGTTGGGATTCGATGACGTAGCATCCTTGACATAGCAGCAGTTTAGGATCCTTCCTTGACAACCACTGTTTACAGGCTACACAGGAAGAAAGTTTACCCCTCATCGGTAGCACTTCTGGGTCACCGTGAAAAAGGTCTATTAACAACTTGATTTATTTATAAAAAATATGCACGATATACTACAGATAATACAACTACATGGATCATAAAAAAGGTATTCTTAAACCTATTGACCCAAAATCGTTGGGGGCTGATAGCCTATGCACAGAAACCAACTGTTCTCATCATTTAAGAGTTTGACGTGTTGACATAAGGTGGTTTTGGGCGGAGTGAACACATTGAACACTGATTTTCCCAGAGCTGTCCTCCATTAACCCTACTTACAGATTCAACAAATGCATTACCGTAATTTCCGGACTATTAAGCGCACCTGAATATAAGACGCACCCACTGAATTAAAAAAAATAATATATTTT
>JAODLI010013317.1:0-24710 GCA_027575585.1 Percopsis omiscomaycus | reverse complement strand
GTTGTGCACAGCCCATGCGCACTCACCATATAAATACTGTTGATATAATGTCTCTGTCTGACTCTTGACCTGTCGGTTGGGTTACAGAAATGAAACAAAAATGTGGTCGCCTCAAGTTAAAGAAGAAGGTAAAGCTCACCCATTCAAAATCAACCTGGAAGCAGAACAGCAGGTTTGTGAGTGTGTGTGTGAGGCCAGTCCTCACAACTTCTGAGCTGTTTGAAGGTTAAGACTTGGTTTTAAGGGTTAGGTTAGAGTTAGGGTAAGGGTGCCTGCTTAATGGTACCCTCTTTCCCCATCCAGGAGTATAAGCCTATCGGTATAGGTCATAACAGGAAGGCTCAGCCATTCATCGCAGCGGCCAACATCGATGACCATCGTCAGGTGGTCAGCACGGCCTACAACACCCCTATAGGCCTCTACTCCTCAGGCAACATTGAAGACGCCATGCAGGGCCAGATCCGAGGCCTTGTCCCAGACAAGCCAGAGAGGTGAGCCGTGTTTAATGCTGCCTTCACGTGCTATTGGAGTCATGGTGATACAAATTTCCGACTGGGAGGTTACATATGAACGCCCCCTCAAGTCGTAGTCACCAGTGGGAAACCCATAGATCATTTTGATACCCGAGTTCCCGAATTCGGTGACCTTCAACCTTTTAACATGGAAGCAGGTGAGAATTAACGTTGCCTCCACCATTTTTCATTTCGTTCCGACAACAAAGCAGAACATGACGCACATGAAGGCAGCATAACTCTATACCTGCCTGCCTGCCCTTTACACACAACAGCCGGTTTAACGTTGAGCTCGGACACATTTTGACTGTAGTAACTAACAAGAGCTAACATCGCCAACTGACTTGCTATTGTCACTCTACAAATCCCCAGTGTTTCTCTGTGTTTCTTTTTTGCCTTATTGTTCTACTCTGCATCTTGTCAATCCTACAACCAGCTGCTTAGCTATTGTATGCTGGCCCACCTTGTTCTATCTGAGCTCCAGTCTGCTTTCTTGTTGTACACATGCCATGAGGTCATGTGTATTTCATTAGGCTAGCAGATATATGAAGTGTCACTGTGCATGGATTAGCAAAGCATGCAGGAATGAGTTTTTCCATGGCTGTGCACTGGGACCTGTACTGAGCGAGGCATAACTCACATCAAAAGTACATTGTCAAGGGATATAGCCATAATAGCTGAGATGATACAGCTTAAAAGTAGCACACAGAGTATTTGCCGATGCTGGAAATCAGTGGATTTCAAACTTTATGAGGCACGAGCCATAAGAGCAGTAGTATTGCAACCCCCCTTGTGCACACACACCTGAGCATTAGCATCAAAATACAATATACATTATACAGTAAATATATAAAACGTTTTAAATGTGTCCCAACTCACATATTGAAATCCCCTGCTGTAGTTGGATCTACATGTATCTACATGTATCTACATGTAATCAATATGTGAGTTGGGACACATTTAAAACGTTTTATATATTTAAAATTTAAAATTGAGGTACATTAAGTCAAATTAATAGGGGTTATACAATGAGTGACTAAGGGTATTTTAAGTAAAAGCTACAAATGTTTTTCAAACCTCTCTCATTCTCGTCTGTCGGCCCTTTCCCGTTTGCCACTCTCACTTTCCGCTCTTATCTCACTTTACATCTTTTTCTCCTTTTAAGGCTGTCTGCCCTGGTTGCTCTGCTGACTCACCATAACCACATAGCGGGGACTGTCCCAGCTGGCCTGCTTCATTTCTGCCTCTATAGTATAAACCAATCACTCCTAGAGACTAGCGCTTGGTTTGGTTCTGAGACGATTCTGAGGCATTACGTTCTCTCTGAAATGTATATCGTATATTAAAGGTGCACTCCTTGATTCAGTGTTATATCACTCCCAGACAGAACCCCAACTTTCCTCCCCCAACTCAGTGTTTATGTTTGAAACACCACCGTGCTCAATAGCAAACGTGGCTTTGAGCGCTGTACATGGGGAGTACAAAGGAGTGCTAGCCAATCAACACTCAGGTGTGGGGCATGATCTGTCGGACCTTCAAACCAAAATAACATACATTTTGTAATACTGGTTTCAACCACAAGGGGCAGTTCCTGACACAAATCATGGAGTGCAGCTTTAATACGACAATCAAACCAACATTGTGTTATGGTTAGGCAATGTATGTGCATATCTGTATCCACAACAAGGCACTGCACTGTACCAAGTGTACCTCTGTATGTGTGTATGTTGTTCAGCCCTAGGACCTTAACTTCCATTGAGGACTCGGATGTGTACCGGATGCTACAGAAAGACCATGAGGAGCCTCTGGAACCGCGACAGTCTGGCTCATTTAAGGCCCTGCAGGAGTACGTCAACAGCGACGGTGAGAGTTTACTCTTTTTCTTTGCACTACCTTCCTCAAAGCAACCGCGACTCGTTATGCTAATAGTAACATTTGACGTAGGTTTGTATGGAGCCATGTAAACTGCCCATAAACCAAGTCAACCAAGTAATGGGACACCAGCTTCTCATTATCCCAGTATTTTCTAAAATGATTACATATGATTTATTAAAAGCTTTATGCAACAGCAGCACATATTGCATACTGTATGTTATAAACTCCAAACTTGTTAAATTTAGACCAAGCGGATATCTACTAAATGTATGACCAAATGGAGGCCCTGCCTCCATTGTTTATAAGGTATGCAATCAGCATGTTTATGGGTCTGTTGTTGTGTTCCATGTGCTCTTTCCTATGTCGCCAGGCACTCGTCCTATTGTGACAAAAAGCGTGAGAGCCCCCATGACCAAGCCTACACCACCCACAGGAAACCTTCAGAAACTGCCCATCTGTGACAAGTGTGGGAATGGCATTGTGTAAGTATACATGACCAAATGATCATAGCATCACCAGTAAGACTATCAAATTAAGATAACATATACAGTGGCGCTAGAACTCTTGTGAACCCTGAATTTGATCAATAAATCAATGGAAAAGTATTTTTGTGAGTTATTTGTTCTGATGGGTTCTCTTTATCTGTTTTTATGACTTAGATAAAGATCGGATTACATTTTAGGTCAATTGTATGCAGAAATGTAACTGTTACACACAAGTCATATCAAACTTGACTATATATAAACCCTTAAATGTGTAGCTTCCTTACATAAATCATTCATTTAGTTTGGTTGCTGTATTTAATTAACCAAATCTGTAGTGGTTATTTCAACCAAAACAAGATTTCCATTGAATCTCAATATAAGATGCTGGAATGGTGCTGAAAACCAATGGGAGATGAATTGACTGAGGAATCCTGCAAAAAACACACCTCGGCCATGATCTGATCTAGATTAGAAATATGTTTTTGGGAAATAACTGAATCCAATGAATGTGAAAAAAGGATAAACTTTATTATTAACAATTAAATATTTAAACATAAATGCGAATTTTTGTGCATCGGGCCTAAAATTGAGGTAAGGAAGCTATACAATCAAGGGGCACTTTAAGGTTTATTGTTTGACCTCTCTGTCTGTGTTCTCCGCTACAGGGGGACAGTTGTGAAAGCACGGGACAAGTATCGTCACCCTGGCTGCTTTGTGTGCTCCGACTGTGACGTCAACCTCAAACAGAAGGGCTATTTCTTTGTGGAGGGGCAGTTGTACTGTGAGACTCATGCTCGGTCCAGAACAAGGCCTCCAGAGGGACATGAGCTCATCACAACCTTTTCTTCTGCATAGTGGCCTGAACACACACGCACACACACATTTCGGCTGCATCTGTGCCGTATGTGTTTATCTACACGTTATCTATGTTGTCTGTATGCAGTGTTTTGCACATAGGTTTGAAGTGTTTTATGGGAGAGAAGGTGTTTTTCTCCTATTTTAACATAAAGGTTTGATGCTTTCATAATTTTGTCAATAAAAGAAGTGAGTGGAAAAGACAAGAACCGCACAAAATACATCTCTGTGTGGACTTTCAGATGAAAAGCACCACTCCAAAGAGATAAGACAGGAAGCCTTATTATGGCTGTCCAATGAGAAATAGCCAATAACAAATAAATGTATTACATAAACGTGTTTATTTTTGTGTCTTTGTTGCTTTGTTTCTCAGAAAGCAAACGCAAACATAGTCTCGCTCCAAGAAATGTGTTCTTCAGAGAAAATACGACCACATTCCAAATAACTAGATTCCTGGATGGGCAGCGGCGATGCAAGATGTCAAGAATCTAAAGGCAACTAACAGAGGAACACAGAGAGACTGGAAGAGGAACATTTTCTTCCATAAGAAATATCTATTTATGGTACTTCAGCTTGAAGTACAGTATTGTATGTACGCTTCAAATAGACCTAATAGCGTTCTCCTGCAGTTAAAGTCAAAAACTCCCAACTCTATGGGAACAAAAGCACGGTCTCATTCAATATCGACATGGCCGCTGATCCTAGTAGCTAAGCAACCCAATTCAAAAGGCCTATAAGAAAATAGCTGGAAGTCAATCGTTAGTCGTCTGAGACAAATAATTGTGCAGGGATGTGACTTGTGTTTTGACATGTTTGAATGGGAAAGTGGTGTCAGATGGCGTATGACCAGATAGTGGTTTTCTTCAGGAAATGGTGCAGTAGAAAGTTAAAACGTACACTCTAGGTCTAATTGGACCTATGTGTGGTAAAAAAACATTTCTCTTTCAAAGACACAACCATGTATGCTAAAGGTCTAATGATCCACTTTCATTTAACCAAATATTTATCATTTTAATGAATGCCTGCAGTGATTTTTATTTCCCTTTTGTAGGTCGCAGAAAAACAATGCACCCAAGGGCTATATCACCATAAATTCCAGAGGGAACGCTTGTTGTGAAGGGTAGTTTGTTTTATGAGTCCTGCTTTCCATTTTGCAAGACCCTTTTACGACAGTAGGGGGAGCATTCTGTCCATTAAATTCTGTATAAGCACAAGTCATTCCAATGACCCAGAGAAAGTTGGTCTGGAGTACTGCGCTGGGGACCATATAGCTTTGAACTGAATGCTGCCTTTTAGTATATATAGTATATATATCCTTCTCAGTGTATTTTAATAAACATGTTTATTGTTTGCTACTTATTTGATTCCATATCAACTCAAATCATGCTTAGTGCCTATTGACTTTGTGCTGCGTTGTATGATAACAATAATTATATATCGTCCAGCTATTAGACAAATTCATATAATTTCCAATAAACCCGCATGCAAGCTCTCTCTGTGGCTTTAGATGGATTATGCTGATTGTCGACTAAAACTGCAGATACAGTAGTTAGATAGTGCTTAGTCTTTATGCAAGGGGACCTCTGGCAGCAATTAAGCAATAATTTAAAGCCGTTGTTAGTACCTGAACTACCCCCTCACTTTGTGACCAACAGCAGGTCAATAACTATTGACAAACAACTATTGACTCAAAGGGGTAAAAGACGAATAGCAAACTAAAAATGGAGCTGTAGAGCCTAGCCAATCTTCCCTCCCTCCACACAAAGTCAAGCAGTGGGAAACAGGAAACGCTCATCACCGTGCTCATTGTGAGTCAAATAGTGGTAATTAGCACAGGATTAGCACAGCAGCAACAAAACAAAGTTAGGGAGGGGCGAGGAACTCCTGCTCCAGGTTCCTGCCTATATAGACCAGAGAGCATCCTATTGTGCCCGCTGTTAATTTCCTCTGTAGCAAAACGCCTAACAAATATTAGTGCTAAAAGTTAATTGCAGTAGATAGAAACAGTGCAGAAAATGCAGAAAATAAAACTTACAATTTTGATATTCTTGTACAACTGCAAAATGAATGTCAGTAGATGTCCGCAAAGCATTTTACTTTAAGAGCCTTTTACATCACCACAGTTCTGTACATATTACCATAAAACGTCACAATAATCACAATAATCACAATAATACAGAATACAGAATACAGCTATACAGTTTTACACCTGTATTGCTATTAAAAGTATCTCCTGAATTGATTTCTAAAGCCCACAGAACCTCAAATGTACACTCAGCTCCTGATTTGTTTTTAGAATTCAACGGTGTATGAATGTACGTGGGGGGTGGGGGTGGGGGTGGGGGAGCACACAAGTTGTGTGGCTTTAATGAAACTACTTAGACAGTTGTGGCTTTGAAATCTGTACAAGCTGTTTCCCCTTGTATTTGTCTGCTCATCACGTTCCTCTCTCTCAAATTGAAGGCTCTGTTGCACTTGGACACAGAGAGGAAAGCGGCCCTGTAGTTGTTGTTCATCCACCCGTACAGGATTGGATTGACAAATGTGGAACACATAGCCACAATATGGAACACAGTGAACAGCAGTTTGAAATCTTTCATGTCCAGTACGCTGCTATCGATGTCAATGGCCAGCTGGAACGCATGGAAGGGCAACCAACTGACAGCGAAAACCACCACGACGGTCACCAGCATTTTAGTAGTCTTCGTCCTGCGGTGATGGCTGCGACCCACAGGGCTGGTGTGGCGTTTTAACTTACTCCATATGCGGACGTAGGCGAAGGAGTTGATGGCCAGCGGAAGGCCGTACTGGACCAGAAGCATGGAGATACTGTAGACGGTTCCGTCTGTGCTGCTCCCGGGCCACTTCTCGGTGCACACCTGGATGGACTGCTCCGGCAAGAGGTCAAAGGTCCCGTACTCCCTGAAGATGGCGAGCGGGCTGGCCAGCAGGGCGCTGACCACCCAGGTGAGCGCGATGACCGCCGCGCACATTTTCCTGGACATCTTGGTCTCCAGGTGGTAGACGATGCTCCGGTGGCGGTCCAGCGCGATGATGTTGAGCGTTATGGTGGACACGTGCACGGCCACGCCCTGGGCGCACGGCAGCACAAAGCACAGCACCCGCCCGAAGGCCCACTCGCCGTAGAGCGTGTAGACGAGCGTGAAGGGCAAACACAGCGTGTTCACCAGCAGGTCCGCCACGGCCAGGTTGACGATGAAGAAGTTGGTGACCGTCCTCAGCGTCTTGAACTTGTAGACCACGTATATGACCAGGGAGTTCCCCGTCACGCCGAACACTATGATGGTGCTGTAGGCGAGGATGAGGACGACCTGCACTCCGACCAGCTTGGTGCTGTCCCCCAAGAAGTTCTCATCGTTGGACGGAGGCGTGGATAAGCAGCAGTTGGTGGACTCCACCTCAGGTTTGGAGTCTTCCATTTGGGTCACATTCATCTGATACGAAGTATTCATCATCGCGCACATCCCATAAGTCAGTATGTGGAACAGCGGATATCGTTTGGAGCACTGATCATCGTTGTTGTGGCCTATGGTAAGACGTAAACACAATAATCACTAACTTCACTTGTTTCTCTTCTAAGTACAATTCTGCATGAGCTGGACAGTGATATGGAAAACAGTTACTTGGTAATCTTCCTCAAGTCACAAGATTGTGCTGTATCTTAAACACAAGGAGGCCATTTTCAGTCGTTGCTGTGATGTGCCTTCAGACAGTGATTGGCAAGTTATACGATTTATATTTAATGTGCCTTTTATGGGTTTTCAGTATTCGTTAAGGATTCAGTAGTGGATATATTGATGATTTGGCAGATGTAGTTTTATGAAAATCCATGTTCTACATTTGCATTCTATAGCCACATTTTAGCTTATATGGTGCTTTGGATTGTCATTTTGATGGGTGTTTCAACACTCAAAGAGTATAACAGATAAAGTAGAGTTTACTACAGAAGAACCAAAAAGCATCTCAAAGTGCAGTGAACTGCACTTTACATTATGGCAGGACAAACGGGTTATCCTTGCTTTTTATATAAAAAAAAGCTTTTATATAAAATCTGACCATTTATATTTATAGTAAACAGCTGCGTCAAAGCGGCTTGTGGTAGCTACAGTAGCCTACCTGGTTCTGCATCCCCATTATGTTCTCCAATCAATAAAAACGACTTAAACACAGTGCATGTATTTTGTGTACTAAAGCAACTAATTCCACAATCCATTATGCTGTTTGTTCAAACTGTGCCAAATATCTAAAAGATATATATTATCTAAAAATATAGCCTAAGGCTATCTAAAAAATCAAATAATACTGCAGTACATATCATTGAATGAACCATTATAGAGCTATGTTTGACAAAAAAACATAATTGAAAATGTACATCTAGAAATAAGTAGCCTAAATCAAACAGTTTAATTGATCTAGTGTTAAACCAATTTAATAGGCTTGCGTGGTGTGAAATTTTAAATATCGATTTAACACATCAGTCCAGGACATTAAGAGGTTGACTAAAATTCACTTACTTTGACGGAGATTTTCCCACGTCTACGTGCTTCATCATCCCATCCGTAATATTGGGGTCAATGAAGCCTAAATAAAAGCACACGTAAAGACGAATGGCATATTGTCAAAATAGTTTACTTATTTTATTCCAATAGGGTTTTGGGCGGCGTTTGGCTGCGCGCACTTCAGCATCCAGACTTCAGAACAGGTTGGTGGGAGACAGGCAGGAGCGCACTGTGCAACGGTTTCAATACCCCTCCTCTCCACAAGGATCAAGTCTCATTGCTTGACCGTGTCATTTTTGCTCCGCTTCCAGCAAGTACAAACGCGAACATCTGCTCGACGTCCCACAGCGCAAAAAACACAACGTTATTTCTAGACAGTCGGTCTACATGTGTGCAGAATGTTGGCTTCATTGATAACCAACAACATGCGGACGGAGAGATAAATGACTGCGTATCAGCACGCTCTCAGTAGGCCTACAGTGTAGACCTACTAGAGTTTCTACACTACCTTTAAAGCTCAGTTTCCCCTGGCTTTATTTCCTGTTAACCTTCATTTTTTTCTGCCATAATTTTGTAGCACCCAGTAAATGAGAAAAGGCATTATTGTAATAAGGACAAAACGGCTTAAATGTTTAATAAAGACACATGATTGGTATTTGATATTTGCTCTGGATGTCCTTTTGTTAACAATGGTTCTGTCTGGGGAAAACAAAGGATGGAATCTTACAGGTTAAAGCCATTCCGTGAAAGGATACACTGTAATTACAATGACAATGGGAGTTTATCTAACAATGTGGGACCATGCAGTTCATAAACTGTTTAGCGCACTGCTGGTAATTGGGGTCATAATTTGATTGCCACCATTATTTGTGGAAGGGATCACGTGGCCCCCTGGAAATTGAGTTACAGTCTACCGGACTCTACCGGCAAAGCCAAATTCACCCTTGATGAACAGATGGTGGAATTATAAACAGAAACTAGTGAACGCTGAGTGGGTAGTCACATTTTTGTTAGTGTTTCAGCAGATCAAGCTGCTCAAACGAAGCGTGACTGACCTTGTCGGCACAGAAGCAAGGAGCGTTGGAAAGTCCCCAAAGCTGAAGGTGTCACAGCTAGGGGAGGTTATGTATACCCCTAAGCCACAAGGGTGCAACCTCACCAAGTCCAAACATTAGAGCCTCTCTCCAGTGCAGCTCTTTGTGTACAGGTAGGTTCCAGCCAGACCTTCATTCTCATCATTTACATTCATATGTGATAAATCTTCCATGAAATTCTAAATTGAGTTCCAAATATTTATTTGCAATCCTATGCTGAAAATGTCAGTGTTATAAGTAGAAAAATATAAATAGATGAAATATAAATTGATTTTGTTACTATAGTCAAACTTAACATAATTCTAGATGAATGTTCAAATGCAAATATAGCATTCCTCCATTACAGAAAACAACTTGTGCTGTATATTTTATTATTTTGGCAGAAACAATTACCACATAGTGATTGATTACTGATCTGAACATCAGAGCTGTATCTGAAATGAGTGATGAATACAACTATATTATGTTTTATGCTCTGTAATGGTTGACAGAAAATGCATCATTTTAAACAGCAAAGACATTATTATGTCAGGCCGCACACAGCTTTTGTGTCAGATATATTTAATCATAATTTAGTGGACCTACAGTATATTGAGCGAAACAACTGAATGTCACGTGCTTTACAGTGCAGTGCTCTCTTGCCGAGGAAGATCCATTCCTACATTGAATACAAGGCATTAAGAATACAAACACATTTTCATAGGTAGGCTGTGTTTATTATTAAACACAGAGGATCGGCCGATTGAAATAAAATAACAATAGCATTGATTGGTTGGTTTAAAAATATATATAGTTAATATTCACATGACTTCACTTGATGCAGAGTAACTATGGGCAAATTTGCATTCAAATAATGATAAAGAATTGTCCATTACTTTTGACTTGCACTGGGTTTCCAGTATGCCTATAATCAGTTTAACTTTGCATTACCACACACGCATACTTTCTCAGAGTCAGCGCTAATGGTCTGTGCTGTATGGTCGACCATTTCTCTGCCTCAAAATTCATCACAATTACTGCCATCACCGCTGTCCCATATTTACTCTTGGCTTTTAATAAAGATGTGACAGAAAGCACCTATACTGCTTTTTTTATAAACTTATCAGACCATTAACAACACCTGACATTGCTCGGACTCTACGTCCTAGTACAGGAAACTGACAAATAAAGAAGTTTACCATGTTTACATAGACGTCATTGTTTGATGTTTTCCTTGGTGGGGCGCAACCCCACCATGCAGGAATAACGGGTTGAGGCTTTAAAGATACACTCATGGTCAATAAGGTGATAATTAGATATGTCTGACCTTAAAAAGATCCTTCTAGTAAAGGGCGCATATTTGGACCATCTTCTAAAGGTACTAAAGACACTAAATGTATATCATTACCTAAATGGAACCTATGTGGTTCTTGGCATCTGCAATGCAACATATAGTATAGAGAATTGTAACGAAAATGAAGTTTTAGTTTATTTTTCTTAATGCAAGTGCAATTTCTGTGATGGCCTGGTACTCTATCCCAGGTTTTCTCCCCTGAAGTATTTTTATCACTTGGTGTTGAAATATTTCAAGAGGTACAGTCAAAAAGGGAACAAATATGGTCACCATTCCCAGGGTACAATATTTGTACCCAAGGGGTACAATATTCGTCATGGTGACAAGCATTTCCTTTTAGGTACATACTTTATTTCTGCTAATGGTTGCAGTAGTAGTACAGGATAGAGATCCACCATACATGTATTCATAATAATAATAATGATCATCACGCATAGAACTATAAGTATACATAATGAATATAAAATATATTATATTAGAACAAACAGGCCTTGATTTGACTTGGTCTTTTGATGTACCAGCTCCATGGCTATATTTAGACAAGGGACAAAACATTTCCTGTACATTAAAAATTTATGATTTTTTTGCTGTCTTTAAAAAGCTACATGGTGGGGGACCAACATCCTGTAGAAATCCATCCTGTAAGCCAAGGCTGAGTCAATTTCAGAGGCGACAAACACACTTAGTATACAGTCCCAGCAGGGGTTATACAGTTAACCGATCCGCTTAATGGAATGTGTGCATGTGAGACCAACTCAGCCTCTCCTTAATCATCTAGTACATGGTGCCTCAATGTGGTAGCAAGATATTTATTGGCTATTATCACTGCCTTGCTCTTTTTTAACCTAATAGGGAACCAACCACGTTACTAAACACGACAGGGCAAGTCTTGGAAGTTGTAGTGGTTAAGGTTGTCTAAAATGTATTCTTTGGTAGGGAGAAAGACATAGGACATATTACACCTGTGTCTTTGCTAGTTTCGCAGTTGTTATTTTCCCGTAGAGCACCCACGTTGTTTAAATAGAAAATGCATTGCGTCCATCTGAGCACCCATGGGCGTGTTGATGTTGTGGGCGGGGTCAGGTGCATTGTTGGCGTATTGCTATCTTGAGGCAGCGGAAAGCGATTGCGCGATTGACCAACAAAAACCTGGTCAGAAGTCAATGTTGCAGTATTTCACTGTTATTTTATGTGCGCATTGTCAAGATAGGCTAATATGGCCTTTAGGCTGGTGCGCAACGCTACTCTGGTAAGGTTACAGACACAAGGACACGCACAAACATGCAAAATATTAAAAATAAAAAGATAAACAATGTGAAATCATTATTGTGTAGATCATGATATGTTCGCGTATTTCACTTGCACGTGCACGTGCACAAGCAGATCAGCTTCCTCTGCCATGAAGCATTCTTTTTTGCCATTATAAAATCCGCCAGGGTGCAAGCGCACCTGGCTCTTAAAGGGAATGGGAGATGACACTCACATTGGTTTATTGCACGTTACGCCCAAAACACATCCATGAATAATCAAAAGACTATACAGCTCTGTTAAACCATGCACCTGGCGCTTCGACAATTTTTTCCGTTAAATGGATTTGGACACGCCCTAAATGCATTTGCGTCATGCGATTTAGACTGTGCGCTTATATCGTTAAAATAGGGGCCATAGTCAGTTATTTTAAGGATTATTGTCATTGAGCAACATGCACAACACTTTACAGAGGTCTTTGTATCTAACAAAGTGCTACTTCTTTTTTCGTTGTTAGTGAAACGACTATTATTGTGGAAAAGGTGAGAAATAATGAGCGAGGGATTATTAAGATTATACAATGTGGTCAAGCCACCCTATGGCAACAGCCTGGAATGCTGGAAGAAAAAAGGTCGTACTCCCATCGCTTCACAGACAATAGGTCTACATTTTTCACAGACAAAAAAAAGAAGAAAAAGGTCCCCATTGTATCAGAAAAATGCTACATTCTCCATAATAGGCTTTGAGGGGTGTGTGTAAAGTAGCTATTATTTTTGGGTGACAGCACTATCCCCACTGGCATTATTATTTGAATTAAATTGTAGCCCAGGTTTCATAGAATATTTGGAACTAGATTAATTGAAAATAATCATAGGATTTCACAATTAGCCAATAACTAATTAGCCACAAATGTATATATAATTACTGTAGTTCAAATTAGTATCCTTTTCACTTATTTTAAGGACAGCCTTGAATGGTTTCTCATTCATTAGAAAATGAACACTATAGTACGTGAAAAGAGTTAAGGATTTGCTCTTAACCCTGTTCATATATATTCTAAGCATCCCTACTATCTAGTCGTTCTTTGAAGTATTTATTCTCAGAAGAAATATTAAATGTAGTGTTAGGAATATTGCCTACTGGCATAATGCTATTCAAAATAGTTCAGTCCAACACAGCTTTTTTGCAGCTAAATACAGAGTAAAAATGCAATGGGTATTTCTATTTCCCGTGGATGTAATTATATGTTTTCCCATGTAGCAAAATATGTTAAATGTGGTTTTACAAATCTACCACAAACTCTTTAAAAGCTGAAAATCATCATGAAACCATTTGTTAAAAATCACTTTCATTATCACCTTTCATTCAATCATTTTCATTCTTGGTGTGAGTTACAACACAATACCTTGTTTTGAGACCGTCTCTCAAACTAGAGACTACTAGAGTGTCTGAGCCGAGGTGAACCATTTGATTTGAAAGTGATGCAACATAGATTCTCTGCCAATTTTGTAGTTCCAAACTAAAACTCACCTCCAGGGTGCAGGACAAGCAGAGGCTGGAAATTATCAATAGCAGCATGCTTGAAAAAAATACTTTGTAGGATACAGTACAATATCCTTATACAGTATACAGTATACAAGTTGTTATAAGCGTATGTTATAAGCGTTTGAACAGTACCACTACCTACCCCTTTATTTGTTTGTCTTTCCACGAGGACCACAAAGAATAAAAACTGTATCAGAGGATTGAGAATCAACCTTTTACTCAAAATACCTTGTCAAAATAGAATTAGTTTTATTATTCACAGTACACATAACCCATTTCCCAGTGCTGTTCATCATACAGCTCTAAACAATAGGACTCTTGTTAGGTTTCCTAAACATGAAAGATAGTAGTCTTTCCTCAAGAGTAATCCGGCCATTACGATGCCATCCAGATGATGAAGGGGATGAGCAAGCTAGGTACAGTGGTCAGTGCTGTTACGGAGCCCAGATACACCATGGTTCCCACTCCACACACGGCAGTGATGTAGGCATTTGTCCTGCTGAACACTAGCTTCCTTACTGTTGTACAGAACTACAAAAGAAGATGTTGACAACACACATCAGTATCCATCTTCCTTTCGATCTTAGATTTAAACTGTTACATTATATATTAATACATAATAATACCCGCTCTGTCACATACATTAATTAATGTGCAAAGAGGAAATAATTTACAGTGTTTAGTCAATGTTAATTTCTTTTCTCCAGACTGGAAATCCCCATGCCTTACACACAATGCCTGCCATTGTGTTCAAATATAAGGTGGATAAAAGTGCATCAGTACATTTGAAATTCTATGGTCAAGAAAAATGCAATATTGGCAACAATCTAGGTATAGAGCACTAGATGGCGATAGTCACTTTACAGGAAGAGTGTGAAAAATAAATGTTATAGACTGAGGTAAGGACATCAACACTCATGCTACATAATTACAGGCCCAACTGTCTATATTTCCAAAGGATTTCTTATTCAAATAGATTTTTAGAAGTATTGCATTACATTTTCTTGACATTGTATCTACTAATTAGCCCAAGAAGTCTTTTGTCAGCCACATTCCTTTTGTAAATCCACAACGAACGTGCGCCCAGTTTCACCACCATATATCCAATAATGTTTCTCCTAATCTCTCACAATAAGCTCAATGCAATCCTTCAATCCTTCCCTTCTAAAACAAGACCCCCATGTGACAGCTGCACTGGCCTGTATTAATCAAGATCAGCTGTTCATACAATAATGAATAATGAATGGACAATTGATGCCCAAGTCAGTCATAAAAACAACACTTTAAGTATAGTATGTATTTGTGTTGTGATGTAATTACAATATAATTATGTGTATGTGTGTTTTGTTATATGGAATAATTGTAAATGAAAATGTATCAAATGTATAAATAAAAAATGGTGATATTGTCCTATCTCCAGTATGTACATACATATCACTAGTGAAAGCTATTGTTTCTTATTTTTCTAGTAAATATAGAATATAGAATATAATTGTACCACTTGTAAATAATGACTTTATAGTATAACAATACAATCTTTTACAACACAGTGGGATAGTTACTCTACCTTGTAGGTCTGGTAGCTGATGGACATCCCATAACGACAGTACATGACATAGTGTTCACAGTTATACCACAACAGACTGTAGGTGACGGAGCCCAGCAGTTTCTCAGCCCTTCGGGCGACTTCATCGTTGTCCAGTGGAGGTTGGCTGCATATTCTGTCCATGGAGTTTACCAGAATCTCTGAGCCGTAAGCAAAATCTGACACAGAGTCCACCCTGACACTGGCCACCTTAGCAATAACCCCCATTATCAAGCGGCTGTTGGTCACCATCTTGGCGATAGACGATTTGTTCTTGGAAAGCACAGGCAAGATGTCAGGGATGAGATGGGCCACACGGTTGTCACCCAGGTAAATACCAAAGTGGGTGAATAATGTCCTGGGTACTTCTAATAGATCACCTCTCTTGTAAAGTGACAGATCATACTTAGAGTCCTCCTCTTTCACTGTGGAAGCCACAAAGAAAATGTTGAATAGATGAAAAGGAAACATGATAGCAATCTAAAGTAACAGTTTGACTCCTCAACATTTTATTTGTGCGGGTGTAAGGAGGAGCTAGTGTGTGTTGCAGGATTATACAGTATGTTGATCAATGTTTCAGCGTAACTTTAACACAATTAAAGGAGCTTTGTCTAATCACATGGTCCAGGTTTCTAATGAATTATGGGTTCTCAAGTCTGGATTTGCACAAATGCGCAATAAATCCTATTTGAAAAGGTCACACATAGAAGGCCTCTGTAGTTGTTGTCTGTAAATGTCATTATTACTTAACATTTATTTCCAGACAAATGCAGTTATATAATAGTAAAGAAACATTATTGGTAAACAATTTTTGAAGACATTTCTGTTCTGTATCAAAAATTATGCAGATTCCCCCTCTACAACATCAGAAGGTTAAGATCCTTCCTCACAAGTGAAGTGACACAGCTCCTGATCCAAGCTGTAGTGATATCCCACATAGACTAGTGCAACTCCCTGGAAGCCGGACTGCCGGCCTCCGCCACCAGACCCATACAACGTGTTTCAAATGCCGCAGCACGTCTGGTATTTAACCAACCCAAGTTCTCCCATGTTACCCCTCTCTTCCGAGACCTACACTTGCTCTTCATCTTGGCCCGCATCCGATTCAAGACACTGATGTTGGCCTTCAAGGCAGTAAAAGGAACTGCCCCCTCCAAGTAATGGCCAGGTTCCAGGCCCCAACCAGAGCGCATTGATCTACCACCTTGGCTGGCACATCCATCGCTACAAGTCTTACAGCCCAGTCTCGACTATTTTCTGTCCTTGCGCAGTCAGGATAGCAGATTCATTACCCACCTACCACAAGAGACCCAGCTCTTCAGAATCCACCTTGGTACCTCAGCAACTGACATATCTACCTCATAACACTCCCACTAACTAAAATGATCTATTACAAACCCTTAAATTCCACATCTATTTTCTATCTAATGCTTTTCTATCTATGCTGCTCTTGTTAGCCCGAAATAAATGCATTACCAAGATGGCTGCCGAGTGGCCTTTCCTATAAAGACTTTGGTTTTTCCTAATAAGAATTCTATTGCAATTGTGGATATTTTAAATTGAAAACCCAATACACATGACTGACAAAAGTGACGTAATTTGTCCTACAGGAAGTATTATGTAGTGGATATCTGAAATGACAATTGTGGATAGGAATAATGTCATTATCCCTCTGGAGCCATTGGTCTGCCATTCATGTGATTGATACGCAAGGTAGATTTGCAGGCGCAAAAGGGGAAAAAAGGCCCTGATTGGTCAGAATTATTTTATTTTATTTAATTTCTAAGCAATTACACTAAATGTATAGCTCTTAGATCCGTATAGCCCTTAAATCCTACCTAAAGCACATTTACAACATTGGTAAAAACAAAATGTTTTGCTTTCCATGTCAAAGCCACATTGCTTAGGAAAATTATTTTTTATTAAAGGCCAAACTTGAATAAAAGTATTATTGAATTATTATAGTACAATACATTTCCAATCAAACAGAATCACATTAACGATGTTATTATTATATCTTATTGACGGTGAATGTAGTTATGTACCGTAGATTTGTAGTTAAACATTCAGTGTGCTATTATTAAAATGACATGCCTCTTGTCCTGAAAATTGTAGGGAAGTAGCAGCACTTGTGGGTAATCTTTAAAAATAAGACAGTATATTATTAATAGTAATAATATGAATATGACATCATTTATCTTGCCATCCATAGATGAAGGGGGTGAGTGCTGTGGGTAGTTGAGGGGACCATGCCAAAATAAACAATGAGATATATCACAGTTCCAATAAGAACTGTGATGATGACACTTTGCTGGTCTTGGATTATGGATTTCAGGCACTGAAAAAACTGCAAAAAAGAAACAATGAGTTATTATGTTGATATAATACATTCATGTTTTGTTTGGTTTGACCTATTTCTAATTGCAAATAGTTTTTATTTAAAACAAATTACAGAAAAAAATATATGTATTAAAAGGGATGAAAAAGTATGAAAAAATACTGTATGCATTTGCATAAGACATATTAATGCATTGGGTTTTGCCATATGAACAAATTGAAGGATCATTTATAAAGTAAGTCGTTTATATCAGAGGAGAATGTGGGTCACATATCAAACATGATTTTGGAAATATGTAGAATCCAGCAGAAACAATCAGATTCCTGCTACAGTTAAGTTGTGTTTATAGGTTTATAGGTAATTCAAAGCTTTTAGGCTACAACCGGAAGGACAATGAACTTGTACCTTTTCTGTTTGCTGACTTGCTGCAGATCCATATCTGCAGTAGGTTGCAAAGTGCTCACAATTATTCCACAGTAAACTGTACGGGATCGGCCCATTAAGCTTTTCGGCCCTCTTGGCAACATCTTCATTCGATAATGCCTGCATCTTCATCAACTGATCCGTTTGGTTTACTTTTATGTTGGAGCCATATGCAAAATCCTCCACAGTGTCCACGCGCACCGTGGCACAGCTGTATAGACAGCCAAGGATAAGTCTCTTGTTTGTTATGACTGTATTGATCCACTTCTTGTCATTTGTTAGCACGGGCAGGATGTCGGGAATTAGATGGGCAACTTTATCGTCACCTAAATATATCCCATAGTGAGTGAATAATGTCCGCGCCACTTCCAACAGGTCGCCTCTCCTGAGAGATGGAGAGCAGACGTGCACGCGCTCTTTTCGCTCGTCACTGTTCCATTTAACTTCAATCGTTTTGATGTTACAGAGAATGGAAAACTTATCTATTAGAAACGTTAAAAAGTTGAACATCTTTAAAGTTTTCGAGGAAGTGTGTCGGGGGTGAGTTACCAACACGAGCTTTTTATCCTACGCTGCACGAGGCGCGCTACCTCCAATAGCGTTTCATGTGCACGTGTCCTTCTTCATGGGTCCACGTGTAGGCTAGTGATAATAACCACATTATAATATTATAATGAAACCATATCCTAGCTGGAACTAGCTGGGAAAAACAGCATTCAATTCACCATTATTTTGTTTATGCATAGGGCCTATACTTGGAAAGTCGGTGGCAAAAATGTTCGCCTCGTTTTCACGTCCTTCACCCCCTTAAGATTTTCTTCTTTTCACCTTCTCCTGCATAACGATTTCTATCCAAATAATTTATTTTAAATTCATGCCATATCATTTTGTTTTAAATTGTTGTGATTTTGCCCAGTAGCCTAATAATTAAAAACTCTAATGAAGAAAAATTACTGGGTTGATAGGCTGTTTGTTGACACACACACAGTGGCCATTATGTCCCATAATCAGTCATCAATCACTTGCAAGTAATCGTTTGAAAGGAAACATGACCAGATTTTACCTGCAAAATACATTTACGAATATATAAAATACTTTTTCATCTAAAGTTTTTGTTTCGTTTGCAGCCCTTAAAGCTTTGCATTCCAAAGGTTTAAGGGCTAATGAAACTACAGATTTGAGGGATTAACAAAAGTTCAGTAGCACTTTAATGGCCATACTGTAGACCAACTCATTCCCACTTTTTAGTGGGAGTCAGGATAGTCTAGCTGTCTAGGTGTTGGACTCCCAGCCAGAAGGTCGTAGGTTGGAGATGGACGTGGCCTACCTGTAAGCATCCTTGAGCAAGATGCCTAACCTACTCCATGTAATAGCAGCATGTAAGCTTCTGCTAAATGACGTAATTGTAATTTTATTCCATTAGAAATGTTTAGAGCACATAGAAAGGTAAATGTGAATCATAGATTACATCATCCTAAAGAGTTTATTGCTCTGTTATGAACACTGAACATTAATAGAAGCAATGGACAGGGCCAGATGGAATCTTGTGATAACTGTTGAAAGGTGGTTGTGCACTGCTATCACTCATTCACAGTAATATGAGGTATAAACTTTCATTATAGAAAATGTAGTATTATTATTGTAGTGCAGATGGGGTAGGCAGTTTATTATTATTATTTGACTTATTGATAAGTAAATAAAAGGAGTCAGACTGTCTCTTAATATTCTTTGCGTCGGATACACAGACTCTAACTGATGACAACAAAATAAATGAATTTGTACATAATATCATATAATAATTATATATATACATAATATCATATAACAATACATAAGGACTTTACCACAGACACGTGACATCAGACAGCATGTCACAATTCATTCAACTAGAATGGCACTAAAACACTAAAACGCTGCACCTGTGTGTGCGAGTGCTTATGAAACACAAACACATTGCTTCTAAATGATAGCGAGATGCATATTCATGAGCAGGTGGGCCAAATGTCATAGGCCAAACAAGTAAAGAGATATGTGCCCATCACAGCATGGTGAACATTTCTAGGGATGTGTGATGATGAATTGTAACTGATTTACATGCTTATCAGTCATTTGGATGTTTATTTGTTCACAGCAGTGTGATACTAGTGATACTAGTCTGGTTTATACAGTGATTAGGTTCTGCTCTGTAGATCCCATATAGTGCAACATGTCATTTGGTTTTCAAAAAACACGATATTTCAACAAGTTTCCTCACAAAATTCAAAATGCATGAATATTCATCATGGCAGACTACAGTCCTTAAAGCAGATTTGTGAGGAAAGGGACATAAGTACCACATTTCAGAGATTGAACTGGGTGAGGGGCATGGCCTTTCAATGTTCTTAAAATGTATTGTTTGTTATAACGCCACCATGAGGCTGATGTGCACAATACTCTTATCACTTCAGCCTTGACCGACTGTTTGCAAAGTTGGATGAGTTAGAACTGTTTGAGTTATCTTGTCTGTCAGACAGGTACACATTATTCCTTGTACGCACTTTTGTGCCCAAGAGAAATAAGACATTTAGTGTTTACTCATACTTTGTATAATAATGTATCTCAAACCAATGGACTTTATATCCTACATGTTATTCTTGCCATGCATGCTTAAAATACATTTCATAATTTGTGGTTCTGTGTTTGTGTAACAGTGAAGTAGAATTTTAACAGTGAAACTGTGTTGAAATTGGACATGGAAAATATCCAACATGAAGCACATAGTAAAGTAGAAACAGACAAGGTACTATGCATACTGTAAGAATGCAAATAACCAGCAAATTAGGTAATATTTCAGCTAGAAGCAGAGGCAAATATACTGCAGACCCAGCTAAGGAGGCAAGGAGCAGCTTAGGATTTCAAAAGAATTAGGGTCAAAAGTATTAGCTAGAATTCATGCAGTGGCATGACATAAGTTGCTGCTTGAGCTGAATTTTATTAGTTTACTCTGCATGATTAATTCAGGTTTAACTGATTTTATGATAAGTATAATTATACACATTATAGCTGCTTAATAATACTGCATTTAATGCTATTTAACAGAATAAACAATCTATAAAGTAGTTTAAGTCTTGAATCCTTTGTGGATAATGGAGTGTCAACCTGCATGATATTTCTCAACGTTGCAGCAGCGAGCGAGCCTGGTAATTTATCAACACAACAGTTTTTCTAATACGTGAGACTTCAGATAGACCCTTTCTCCGCCAACAATATTGTGCAACATCACATTCTTTGGTCACGCCTCCGGTTCAGGAACGCCGGATTACTATGTAAAAGGAGACAATGGGGCGACAATATGCCACCTCTATTTGGTTCAGTATAAACAAGCGAATGGGACATAGTGACGGGTCTTCTTAGCGGCATTATTGCTGGATGTCTGTATAGAAAGTCTTTGCTTGGTTTGTTTATTGGTGAATGCAATGCAGGCCTCTACCAATATACATACATGCCCTAAATATGCAATATAGGCTAGGCTACTGTATCATCTATGATCTCTTCAACATACAAATGAGTGGGGTCTGTACGGTTCTGTGAGGTCGAACATTGTCGTTTCGTGTTGGTGGCATATGCCTTTCAACCAATCAAAATCATGAGGTATAAGTACAGTAAAGGGCCTATATTTAATTTACTATTTGTTAATATTTAATCACTTTTATACATGTTTTACATTTGCCCACTGCACACTACACATAAATACATTCAACTGGTGGACCAAATCCATCGTAAAGTTACAGATGTACTGCATTTGTGGGAATTAAAGTTATTCTACTTTTCATCTGGTGTGATTTCATGAAGAGAGCAGTTCAATAAGAGGAAACCTGAACAAAGAGAAACTTGTGTGTCTGTCTATGAAGCACACGAGTGGCAGGAATCCACTACATGGTTTGTGCAAATACATTTTTTGTGTGGTGCTAGTCTTGCTGTCGTCTTTGGGCTTGCAGACTTGGCACCTCTTCCTCTTTTTCCCCCCCAGCAGCAACCTAGGAAGATGAAGATGATGATTACTTTACAGTATTAGTTTGAACAGTATAGAACTTTGTCTTTCTGTGCATCCTGATCCCCTGACTCTCTCTCACACACACACACACACACACTTACCTCGGGCACTGGTGGGATAGGTGCGTCCCCCTCCTGGATCCTCCTCACCACGGCTACAGCAGCTGGGGTTCTTGGCAGGTGCTGCCTTCTCTCAGAGAGAAGGCTGCAAGAATCCATTTGATCTGGCTTCAACTTATGCCCTTAGGGCCGAACCACCACAGTTAGCCCATGATAGATAGATTGTCCATCCAGTCAAGTGCCTGCCCTTTTCCAAGTAGTTTCCAAGGACTACTTCTCAGATGGTTCTGTGTAACAAACCATCTTGCATCAGGTTAGCATAGTCAAGGTCAATTTGACACACAACATAACAGGAGGGTTAAAGAAAATTGTACAAAGAAGCTAATTAAGCCAGCAAAGGCCTGAACATGATTTATAGAAACTACTACAGGCAGACAATTAATCCAATGAAAGAAATACAGAGTAGACATTTTTAAATTTGTTGCTTTGTGTAAGATGAGAAATACTGATGGCAATTATTAACAAGGGCACTACAAGGACATTGTGGCTTTACGGGAATATTGCGAAAGTTAATAAATGACTCATCCTGTCCAGATTTGAATTATGCATTGGATGATAACGCATCAAACATAAAAATCTGTCAATACAATTCAAGGTAAATTGTAACATGTAAAAAAAAAAAATCCATGTGCTAAACTAACCACTGTTTCCATGTACTAGACAAAATAACTGACACCCACAACGTTTACAAACAAATACATTTCCCACCCACGCTCCTGATTTGGGTAACTGCTGGAGTAGGCCTGTCAATAAACTGTTAGTCACATCTCAAAATGGGCCGGTTGACTCATAATGTTTGCTGAACATTCTAAGCTCTGAGTTGTCATTGGTGGTCATTGGCTGTTTACCCATGCATCACTTATCATAAGCCCCTCATCAAATAGTGACCTAAGGACATTGTTCAGTTAAATATCCAGGAGTCCAGGAGCTCCCTATTTTCCAAAACACCAAGACGCCAGTTGGTGGCCAAATCATCATGGCTCCATCACATTTATCCACAGCAGCAGGAATTATTTTACTTTTTTCCTTTTCATCAGCAGTAAGTGACAGAGGTTAATGTAAAAATTAGGAGACCACTGCCCATTTTTTAAAGTATAATATCTATATACAATTACATGTTTAATACATTTATATGTATATATTTTAATATATTAAATATATACTTTTTAAAAATGTTGATATTTATATTGATAGATGCATATATATATTTATATTATTATATTTACAAGAATATTCTGTGGTCTCTTCCATGGCTATATATATATATATATATATATATATATATATATTTCTGATGGAAAATGACAAGCAAGAGGAAACTTACTGTGCTCCTACTTTCTTTTCCCTCGTAGCAATTGAGAGGAGATGTTGACTCATGCACAACAAATGACGGCTTTGTAAGTCTGCAACCCATAAAGTAATGTCTTCACAATGTGTTTGAAAATATTTAAAGGCTATCCAGACAGCCAGAATTTGTGTTATATAATAATGATGTTATTATATAACGCATTTTAGTGAGCCTTTCACTTAATTGATTTAACCACTTTTTCATTGCTATTAAACAGACTTAAAGGTGTTATGCATAGTATATTATTGCAATCAAACATTATAACTTTTTTTCCAGGGAAAATACTGTCCAACTACATGTGGAGTAGCTGATGTCTTATTGCGTTATGCACCGGAGACAGAGAAAGACTTGGATGATATGCTTCAAGAACTACAAAGAATTGGGAACATAACCAAAGGGGCAGTAAGCAAGGTGGATTACATGAGGGACAGCACTACGCAAGCCCAAAAAAGTGGTCAACCAGGTGACACACTTCAAATGGATCTCTCAGAACTGAACAGAACTGAAAATTACAGTTGTAATATTTTCCAAATTGAATAACCCAACGTCAAAATAATAATATTATAATTTACAGTGATTAGTGACTAGTGATTCATAATATTGTGTATAGTACAGATTCGTAGACATGGAGTAAAGGTATCACATACAGTTCATTTCAATATCATCATGGAATGAAAAAGTATTTTTAGGTTGTAACATTTAACTACTGAATATTCACAGATTTATACTTCAGAAAATCCTCTAGTATGTTGGAGGATGTGGTGCGATTTGAGAAGACCATTGTTTCTCAGGAGCAGCAGATATAGTAAGTCAACAAACACTGGAATTAGATTGTAGTAGTGACATTATGCCATTGGCCTCCAAATTTACTGCGGGAAGTAGTCAATTCCACATCAGTGACAAATTGTCCCAGTCCTCAAATTTTCTAAAATGTGTTTAACACTTGCCAGTGACCTTCAGAGTGCTATTGAGACAAACGAAGTGAGAATGACGGAGCTCAAACAGATGTCCATTCAGCTGCATCAGAAATGCAGTTTGCCCTGCAAAGACACTGTGGAAATCCAGGCAATAACAGGGTCAGGTAATATCAACAACCGCCAGGCCATTCCCGTTTAGCAAGCTGTTTTCTCAATCAAGTTTGATAAGAACTACATGTGTCCTTGTTCTGTGTTTTGACTAATCAATATCATGCATTAGTGTAGGGTTAGCATTTCTGGTCAGCTTGTTTGAATACAGTTTTCAGTTTTGAGAAAGCCAAACAAAATCAATAATAAAAGCATACTAACTTGGATATATATATATATATATATATATATACACAGCCATGGAAAAAATGAAGGGACTACTGCACATTTATAAAAGTGTAATACATATCAAATTTTATTTAGATTTAATAT
>JAODLI010013307.1:0-24711 GCA_027575585.1 Percopsis omiscomaycus | reverse complement strand
GGGCAGGGTAGTCTAGTGGTCTGGGTGTTGGACTCCCAGCCAGTAGGGGGCAGGATAGTCTAGTGGTCTGGGTGTTGTACTCCTAGCCAGTAGGGGGCAGGATGTTCTGGTGTGTGAGTCTTGTTTTGATATTCTACACAACAGCATCAAGTTGGAACTATGATTAACGTTTTCAGACTACTTATTACTTATTTGGGACCAGTTTTGCACGGGTTGTAGGACTGTGGACTGGTGGTGGACTGGTGGTGGACTGGTGGTGGACTGGTGTTGGACTGGTGGTGGACTGGTGGTGGACTGGTGGTGGACTGGTGGTCGTGTAAAGGGGTTCTGGACCTGTCTTGGCGTCCACAGAGAAGTAGGGCTGTCCCTCCAGAATACTGTAGACCACTCGTGCGCTGCTGCCATACGTTGGATCATCTGCATCACTAGCAGTTAGCTGGATCACAGATGTTCCTGTCAGGGAGGGAGAGAGAGGGGATGGGAGAGAGGGGATGGGAGAGAGGGGATGGGAGAGAGAGAGGGAGAGAGAGAGAGGGTGGGAGGAAGAGAGAGGGTGGGAGAGAGGGATGGAGGCCATGTTAGCTGTGGCAATGAGGTGAGCAAATACAATTATTTGAGTTGGTACATCTGTAGAGAATTAACTCTGTTTATTTACAAAAGTCGGCTCAAAATTAAGAGGCCACTGTATATTCTTTTAAATATAATAATATGAATATATATATATAACAAATGTATTAAATAATGGAAAAAAATATTAAAATATAAAAATATTAAATGATATAAATAAATGATATATATTTGTGACCGACACAATATAAAGGCAGTAGATTTTCAGCTGTTCAGGACTACCATTTGTCCACTTGATTTGACTGGTCGATATGTTGCAGGCCTTAAACTAAGTATTGAAAAACAACACTGTTACTTACTAACAGATATCTATAAAAAGCACTTTATAGATATGTATGACCACTATGACTTGCAAGCCTGTGCTGTCACCACCTCTGCATGAGAACACAGAAGTGGGGGTGATGTCAGAGGCATGTGGCAATGAAAGACTGATCCAAGGCTTCCAAACGTACAGTACAAAGGTTGTATCATCTGACAGCATTTAACGCAAACCAAAATGTTGATCAATCACAAGTATACACAAGTTAAAATAAATAAATAAATATATAAATAAAAATCACAGAAACTTGGACATAAGTAGAAAAGAGGGCAGTGATAATTTCCCAATACTTGCTACAATTAAATAATTAGTATATTACACTCATACAGTACATCTGTCAAAAAATGTACTGAATACAATATATTGTAGCTGGCTCCGTTTGTCAAAATGGTATAACATACTACTTTTAACTGTAGTAGGAGCACATCAGTGGAACAGGGTATTCATGAATATCAAACTCTTTATCAATTTAAACACTGGTGATGATTAATACCATACTTGTATGCATAACTTTTTCCACAATCCACACAATTGTAAGGCTTCTCCCCCGTGTGTGTTCGGAGATGTATGTTCAGAGTACTTTTCTGGGAAAAACTCTTGCCACATGCTTGACAACTATATGGCTTTTCCCCAGAGTGTACTCGCTGGTGCAGTTTCACATAGGTTTTCTGAGCAAACCGCTTGCCGCAAACTGTACAGCTAAATGGTTTCTCCCCTGAGTGACGTCTGATGTGCACTTTTAAACTACTCATATAGTTAAATATTTTCCCACAGAATAAGCATTCAAACTGTTTCGGTGGCTTGACGGGTCTTAGCTCCATGCCCATTTCTTTGGTGGCATTTGTGTGCATATTGTTTGAATAGTCAGAGTATTCACCCATGGCTGAAGCAGGATTTGGGTCATCAACAAGACTGCTTAGTGCTGCATCGTCTATGATATTGTCCATAAGCATTGGCTGTGCGTGTTGTGTTTGGCTGCCAGAAGTCACAGGAAAGCTGTTGAAGTTGCTCATTTGAAGCCTCTGTTCACCAACAGCTCCATGAACTGACGGCTCGTCAAATATTTCAACACCTGACGAGATGTGATAAACACAATCTTAACCACGTGTTATTAAACGTGTTATTAAAACATATACAGATTTGCATTTTAAATGCACAAGTAAACATAAAAGGACAACTCACTCTTCCTGTTATCTGCAATCCTCATATGCTGACCAATGGGCTGCTCATCATAAGTCTCTTCTTTAACCATGATGAGGTCAGGTTCACCATCCATCAAGTCAATTACCTGCCAAATAAAGAATGTGTTCACATGCACATCCCATTTATTAGGCTAGGTGCCAGGCTGAGATTCTTAGTTTAAGAGATATATAAGGCTATGAAATGCATGAATGTTATTACTGACCAGCGGTGGGGCCATATTTCTGGTAGCAGCTGGTTCTACTGTTCCTTTGCTTTGAGGGTGGAGTTTGTCATCTCTCCATAGATCAATGCACCAGTCTTTCCCAAAAACATTCTCAATGGCCGGGGCAGCTTGCTGCTGTACTGTGAAAGGAACCAGCAGTGTAAACAAGAACGAGCAGTGTCTTTAACACGTTTTCCGGGTTTAGAATCACGCATTTATAATCTTTTTATATTATTTGAAACTATAACACCTTATTAATGTTGGTACCATTTTCCCATAAGATATTTTAGACCAGTGGTTCTTATTAACTTGAACCACTGCCCAAGTATGTGAACTGCATTCACATACACTGGCCAACATAACATGTTAAAAAAAAAAAACTACAGTATGTATAGGCCTACATACAGTATGTAGCGTATACATACTGTACGTCTAGATACTGAAAACCAAAACCAACAAGGCAGCCGTATATTGCTCGCCATAACATGCTTTTTAATACGAACCTGAGAAAAATTTCTCTGAACTGTGATTTCCAATTTGCCGACGGCTAGCAGTGTGAACATTCGCATTGTAGTTTTGGGATCCCCTTGCTGCCCTCAACTGAATCTCCAGTGCATAGCATTTCTTCTTCAGTGCTTCATTTTCACTCTTGTGCTGCGTTATTTCAGTGTGCAGAACAGAGGAGCATTCTTCAGCAAGATTGCTTATTTCGACTAAAGCCACTTTTGTTAGCTTTTCCAGAATTGACGCTAATTGCGTCCGAAAACCTCTATTGGTGTTATCGCACATCATGGTGACAGAAAGCGCCTGCAAATTTTTTAAAACAATAGTGATATTTTCTCTGCCGTGTTGCTTCTGAAGTAAATGGTATACCTCCCGCAAAGGATTATGGGAAAACCTGTGTAAATCAATGATGGTAAAGTCAGAAAATTTAAAAAATGTGCCTATATATTATTCTAACTTCAATCTAAACAGGGAGAGTCGGTAATTTAAAAAAAATAGTTGAGTTTCCTCGGTTTGTTGCGTTGGTTTTTCTAAAACCATAACTTGCCGCAAAGTATTGTGGGAGAAAACGGTGACCAGTTGCTGTTATTTTTATATCTCAATGTGTGGGGCATAGACATAAGAATAAGAACATCAGGCATTATTCTGTTGCCCACGGTGTGTTCGATGTTTTGTGATATAAGCACTGAATGGCGCGGATATTTCCTAACATAAATGGGTGACAAAAAAAGAAAAATGTCTACCTTTTTACTTTTACTTAGAATAGGCTACTTCACATCAAGATAAAATTATAGGAAATATATTTTCATCCATTCATTAATTTATATTATATAATAAGAGGAACTTTATGTATGGTTTTTACTATATTGCCTTTGTCCCTAAGCAGGACTTTGGTCCTTCAATCCTGCTTCATTTTGAATTTAATATTTAAATAATGTTAAGTTCAAATAAAAATGATATAATTTAATGCCTATTGTAATTCAATATATTTTATATTGTAATATTTTTTCACATTTTCTTGTATTTTTCATAAAAATAACCCCTGTCCCTTGGTTTCACTGTCACTGGAATTCTGGGATCATTGTGTAGGGTTTGTATACTTGGTAACCATAAGAACAGCCATTCAACAGGGGAACACATAGCTGGAGAAAAGACTGACCTCCGGAGAAAGGGTTAAATCAAGGTAAATATGAGTTAAATTGAGAGTATGCCTATGTTTATAAATGTATAAAAAAATGACTAAATGTAATTTCCACAACAGTCATTTCCACCACTGTATATATTTTGGTGGAAATGACATTGCCAGTGCTAAAAATCAATTCAATTGGTTTATAGTAGCCTACTGAATATGTTGTATATGAAATTCCCAATTTATATAGTACAAAGAAATTCCAAACCACCAGCGCATCTCAATCCATTACATATGTTTATGAGGGACTGATTGGAAAGTGGCGTGTGGTCCAATATGATTAAAACCGTGAGTCCTGTTGGAAAAAACAGGTTCTTCTGGCCAATGACAGACAATGTTATTTGGTATCAGCCAGATATTAAGATGTTATTAGGCTGGTCCCAGAGCCTCAACAGGTCACAAAGAGGCAGGCCTATGTGATGCTGGATGCATCCGTTTGGGTGGAAATATACTAGACCATTAAAGATATGCCTATACCCATTCTAGGAAAGAATGGGTAGGCATACCCAAACTTGGACACACAGAAATGTGACCATTCATAATTCATTCTCTTTCTTAAAATTACAGCAATCATCTCAAATATTATTTCTGTTTTGTGCTATTAACTATCCTGTTAATGAGGTGGTAACGAAATGGTCATTCAGTCTGACTATCAGACTACTTTCTAATCATGATGGAAAAACTAAGCTGACTGGGACAGCCCATGATAACGGGATCAATGCCGATTTAATGTTACTACAATACCCACTAGAAATCCCCAACGTGTTGACCAAATACTGCTTCCTTAATTTCACCTTATTCCCAAGATTGTTTAAGGCTACTTTGTGACAATATAGACATTTTTGCTTTAAACTGACTATAAAACTGAAATTATTTGGATGTGGTCTAAACACTGCTGTGCTGTGCTGAAAGAAATGAGGGGGGCATTTAAAAGTAACACTCAAATACATCTTCTGGTGGAAGCGGACCCAAGCCAGCGATATAGCTTTCGCTAATAGAGGTTATGACGTTCAAAAATAGAAACTTAACAATCAAAAACGAATTAATCTATTATAGTTGACTAGAAAAGGCATTTGATTCCGCAGACGGTAAATACCTGTAAACACAAATTATATCGAGGGGGACCAAAATAAGCACAACACTCAAAACGTAACTTCCGGGGAGTCAAGTCATAAGACCAACAAGATGTCTGTTTTATAGGATATACGTGTTACAGTTGATCGTTTAGCAGAATTTTCAGATAAACGCAAACTGCACCCACATCTTGGAAAATGAACACGGAAAAGGACTTCGCGCCTTTGACACCCAATATTGTCAGGGCGCTCAACGATAAACTGTACGAAAAGAGGAAGGTTGCTGCATTAGAGATTGAAAAACTAGTACGTGAGTTTGTAGCCCAGAACAACTCTACACAGATTAGGCATGTGATCCAGATCCTAGCATCGGAGTTTGCACTTTCCCAGCACCCTCACAGTCGCAAGGGAGGTCTCATTGGGCTGGCAGCTTGCTCCATAGCTCTTGGTAAGGACTCGGGTCTGTATCTGAAGGAGCTGATCGAGCCTGTGCTTACCTGTTTCAATGATTCAGACAGCCGCCTGCGTTATTACGCTTGTGAGGCCCTGTACAATATAGTTAAAGTGGCTAGAGGGGCAGTTCTGCCACATTTTAATCTACTCTTTGATGGATTAAGTAAACTAGCTGCAGATCCAGACCCCAACGTGAAGAGTGGCTCTGAACTCTTGGATAGATTATTAAAAGACATAGTGACTGAAAGTAATAAATTTGACCTTGTGGCGTTTGTCCCTCTTTTAAGAGAGCGAATATATTCCAACAATCAGTATGCTCGCCAGTTCATCATTTCCTGGATCCTGGTCCTGGAGTCTGTGCCAGACATCAACCTGTTGGATTACCTCCCTGAAATCCTAGATGGTCTCTTCCAGATTCTAGGAGACAACAGCAAAGAGATTCGCAGGATGTGCGAGGTAGTGCTGGGAGAGTTTCTAAAGGAGATTAAGAAGACGCCATCCAGCGTGAAGTTTGCCGAGATGGCCAACATCCTGGTCATCCATTGCCAGGTTGCAGACGAGGCAAAACTGACAAATGACCTGATCCAGCTGACCGCTATGACGTGGATGAGAGAGTTTATCCAGCTTGCAGGCAGGGTGGTGCTACCTTACTCCTCTGGCATTCTAACTGCCGTTCTGCCCTGCCTCTCCTATGACGATCGAAAGAAAAGCACCAAAGAAGCAGCCAGTGCCTGTAACCACAGTCTGATGAAGCTGGTCACACCTGAGGATGACGAGGATGAGGAGGAGGAGGACAAAAAATCCACAGGATCACCGCCTAGGGAAGGCAGCCCTCCCAAGACGGAGGTGGATGGTAACGACATGCTGAATGCGTCTCAGGAATCTGTTGGCTTCAGCAATATCAGCTTCTTTACCCCAGCGAATGCTGACAAGCCGCAAGTCACCTTGGACCTGGATGGCATTGTTCAGGTTTTGGACCGACACCTCCACGACTCCTCCACCGGCATGATGACCCGCATCGCCGTGCTGAAATGGCTCTACCACCTTTATATTAAAACGCCACGCAAGATGTTCCGTCACACGGACAGTCTGTTTCCTATGTTGCTGAAGACACTATCCGATGAATCTGATGAGGTGATACTAAAAGATCTGGAAGTGTTGGCGGAGATAGCATCGTCCCCGGCCGGTCAGACAGATTCTGCAGGCTCCTGTGACACCACCGACAAAAGGCTGGAGCTCAAGGTTCCGGACGGGGCAAAGTCAGGACATCAGCCCAACGGAGGTGCCAAAGTAGTGGACACATCCCCCTCCACTCCGAGCATGAACTCCTACTTCTACAAGTTTATGATTAACCTTCTGAAACGCTTCAGTCTGGAGAGAAAGCTTTTGGAGAACCGAGGTGCTTTCATTATAAGGCAGCTGTGTCTGCTGCTCCACGCAGAGAACATCTTCCACTCCATGGCTGATATCCTGCTGAAAGAGGAGGACCTCAAGTTTGCCTCCACCATGGTACAGACGCTCAACACCATCTTGCTCACCTCTGCAGAACTCTTTCAGCTCCGTAACCAGCTCAAAGACCTCCGGACACAGGAGAGCTGTGCTTTGTTTTGCTGCCTGTATCGCTCCTGGTGCCACAACCCTGTGGCCACAGTGTCACTGTGTTTCCTCACCCAGAACTACAGGCATGCCTATGACCTCATCCAGAAGTTTGGTGATCTGGAGGTAACGGTAGACTTCCTGATGGAGGTCGACAAGCTCGTGCAGCTCATAGAGAGCCCCATTTTCACCTACCTTCGTCTTCAGCTCCTAGATGTAGAGAACAACCCCTACCTGATTAAGGCGTTGTACGGCCTGCTAATGCTGCTGCCGCAGAGCCAGGCATTCCAGCTGCTGTCCCATCGCCTGCGATGTGTCCCCAACCCTGAACTCATGAGGACTGTCGATGAGTCGAAGTACATGGAATCTAAACAGCAGGGGATTTCAAAACGCGCTTTTCATGTCCACATGGACTATGATGAGCTGCTGGAGCACTTTGACCGCGTCCAAACCAAGCACCTGGAAGTTAGGCACCAGCGCTCGGGACGCACCACTGACCATCCTGACAGGAAGCTAATGTGATTGTTACTATGCCAATAGGACCTGTAGCATGAAACAAGCAAGGTTAATAATGAGGAAGTCATTTATGCGCAACATTTAGTAAAGAGGAAATCTTGTCTGTGGTTATACAATATATTGAAAAAAGTGAGTCCTTCTTTGTAAATGTGTATTGTGTATTTGAGAGAATCATTTAGTCAGACATAGAAATTATTATTTAAATACATTCGGCTGAATGTAATCACAGGTTGTAAAAGTTCATACAATGATTTGTTAGTGGGGTGACAAAATGGCCACATTCCAAATAACCTCAGTGCTCTCCAATTACCAGAGGTATTATAAGTTAAACATTTTGAGTCAAATTTTTGCAATGTAACGTATTGCTCAGTAAATAGTAATAATAATCAGTGTAAAATATGTTGTGCTCGCACACTTCTGTCCACAATTCCTTAAAGCTACTGACAATAATATTGTCTGTAGAGGAGGTTGGGTTTTACAGTGTGGTATAGTGAAGGAAGGCATTTATCAAAACCCACTAAATGTTACTTCTGTACTGTAAAAAAGCCAATTGTTATCCATAGAGTTGAGAGTCAAGTTTACATTAATTGTTGGCCTTTTGTTATGTCAGATTAAATAGGAACTTTAATTTGTAAAGTATTTATCCAAAGCCAAACTGAAATTTTCAGCTTTGAAAGGCATGGATCACTGTCACATTCATATACTAATTTCAAGCCCAGTCCTAACCTTTACAACAATGTAATGTCACTGTTTTGCTTGACCATGTATTTTATTCAGCAAATGTACCAAAACGTTTTTTTTATATAAGACAAGCACCATTGCCATTCCTCTGATACTCAATAAAGTGGGCCATGTGGGGAAAAAAACAACTTTATTCCTGTTTCACATAAAATATAAAACAAAATTATATTAAAAAGGTGAAATGATAATAAATGTTGGTTAATAAGCTAGACACTGACACCTTTTTCCTATTATGTCAATCCTCTTACTCAGCTATTACTCAAAATAACATTGAGTTTAAAGGGTAAAGCATGACTTGCTGTTCTAAAATGGCAAATGAACTGTAAAAATATCTGCAGTGTAAACTGTTAGCTCTTCCTCTGATATTTTGTTTTTGTGCAACCATATGGTAAACAAAGAAAATGCTGCAAGTATGCACAGGCCTGATTGGAATACTTGGAATACAGATGTGTATCAACCCACTTATAAAGTACTGTAAGATTACCATTGCCTTATTGTTGATTACGTAAGGGAATACATAATAGCATTTCTCTCTCGTTCTTTAAACTCAAAGGGAAACAATAAATATTCTACATTCCCTACCATGTATAATTTGAAATTGACCAGCTAACGTAAAAGCCATATAGAATTACGCTATACAGTCCTATGTTGATTTATGGCGCTATACTTTACCAAACATGGAAGACTTGAGATGAGGGTAGCCCCCCTCTCCTCTTGCATGACTTACTAGTTGAGCAGCGACTCACTGGTGCAGATCCAACAGTCTGCAATATCTTTCTCAGATGGAGGGCAATATGGAGAATGACATCCCATGTATGGGTGTAGATGAGTCCTTCTGTGCAGTGTGTAGGGAAATCTTCCTTTCACCAAGAGTCCTTGTCTGTATCGTTTGTGAGTGTGCTTTCTGCAGCTCCTGCTTAGAGCAGTTCTGGGTCCAACACGGCACAAAAGAGTGTCCTCTCTGCTTCAGTGAGAACCAAGAAATATGTAGAGAACATGGAGAAAATCCATCACTCTTCTGTGTGGACGATTTGAAGCCCATCTGCTCTATATGCCATTCGTCAGGCCTACATATAAATCACCGGGTGTATTCCATTAAAGAAGCGTCAGAAGACTGTAAGGTAAGATTGATAATGTACACTAGGACTTTCATATGCATCTAATTTTCCTATGTATTTCATGATTTTTTGTTTGTTAATTGCATGTTGTCAAAAATTTCCAAAAAACACGCCCTATTCAAACCTACACTGTATTTAGGTTTAAACCTAGGGGTACTTGAAATTATCTATAGGAGTAATTCATGTGCCAGAAATACATTTTCAATATACATTTACATTAGCAAAAATGTTAAGAGTTCATGAATATATGTACAGTAGGTCTGGACCTTTAATATGGAAAATAAGTGACCATTACCATGCACACGTGCACAGAACATGTAAAAACAACCAGACAGTAGCTTGACAAACTGCCAACAGCTGCTACTTCAAGCTACTTCAAGTTCAACCAGTTAAATATAATAACTTAAAATAATATAATAAAAAACGCTTTAAACTTAGATTCTTTTTTAATGTAACTTTAATATTAAAAGAGAAACTTGTTTATGTGAGATATGTCTTGTTCTTTTGTGGCAAGATATTCATTGGTCAAATGACACCTCAAACTCAAAGCTGAATTCATCCGTGCAAACGTATTCCAATGGTCAGCAGAAATTTATTTTTTCCTCAGTCCACATGGGTTCCTACTATCTATTTATATAAATCTTTTTTTAACAAATTTATTTTGGGCTTGTCTTTTACCCTGTGACACACTCATTCCTCTTTGGCATGTGCAACACTCTTTTAGGACACCACATATAACATCATACACATGATAATAATAATAATAATAATAATAACTTTATTTGTATAGCACCTTTATAAGGACCTGTGTTTGCGGTCATATGGCATATGAAATTCCTTCCGAGCAGCATCTCTGAGATCATTGGATAACCCTATGCCTTGTGCCAGCTAAATTAGGCTCTGTTCTACACAGACACAGTATCTGGTTTGCAGGCCTGTGTGTTTTGGTCTGAAGCCATCGCATATATGTGCATTGTGTATGCTCAACATTACAGAGCACAGCATAGAATGTCACTGTGGAACCTGAGGTACCTGTACTAACACTCTGCTATCAGGCAGTCTCTCTCTTTCCAAAGCAGCCTTCCATGGGAGGGGCATTGAAACCATATCTGACTCTGCCTTGTGCTTAAAACTCACGAGGAAGAATGGCCAGCAGACGATCTCACCTCGAGGAAGACCTTTCTTGTCCAGTTTGTGGAAATATTCTCAATCAGCCAGTGGTGCTAACTTGCAGACATCGGTTCTGTAAAACGTGTCTTCAGGACAGCTGGGATTCCCACTGTTGCCCTCTGTGCTCGCGCCGCTCCTCCATGGAACAGTTGGTGGTCAATACTGTCCTGGAGAAGGCCTGCGAAGCCTTCAGGGAGGACAGATGCAAGAATGACCCTGAGGCTTGCCAAGAGCACGGACAACAACTCATCCTCTTCTGTTTGGAGGACTTGGAGCCAATCTGTACTGCGTGTGAAAAAGCTGCCGCACATATTGGCCATAGGCTTTATCCCATAAGAGAGGGTGCTCTTGATTGTAAGGTAGGCAGCGGAAAGTCCTTTATATTTTATTTTAGATTAATCCTTCCTTTAGAAAAGTCAACTGTGCTTTGTAACAATTAACCATTAACAGTTTATCCCAAAAGAAACATGTATAACAAATAACAAAAACACTATTTGAGTATTGTTAGTTCAAGCCTTATATTATGAACTTTTGAGAAATTACACTTTTATTGGGATGTTAACGTGTTTGTGCTTCCGGGCCAATATAATAACAGTATGTGTGAAGGTGCCTGACCATGTTCATTAGCGGTCTAATAATAGATTCATATTCTTGGTAGGCCACTGCCAGGGGCTTTTATGAACATTGAAACCTGACCCTCATGGGGTATCTCAATTATGTGACACTGTGCATCCATTCAGCTCACCCCACTGGCTCTTCTCTGCTCTTCTCTTCAAATGGGGGAAAATGTGGGCATGTCAAGGCTAATGAGAGACCTACCCGAGCCATCTTGTGCCCCCCTGGCGCTCATACTAACGTTGCTATGGCATTAAGTCCAGCTCTGTAGATTCTCCCCTTTAATTCAGCACTGTATTGTGTAGCTTTGCACTTGCAGGGGAATGCTACTGCGGAACAGTGCATAGCAGCTGAAAGGCCCGCATTGTGCTGACAGCTTGGTCGCCTGCCAGTTTGACCCTGTCTTAAAGTGTTGATGCCTTGTGACTGAACTTCTAGGATGAACTGAAGAATGCATTGCTGCCTTTAAAAGACAAGCTGCAGTTGTACAAGAAGGCTAAACTCCTCTGTGAGCAAACGGCAGAGCATGTTAAGGTACAGTACTCTAATCCAATCACAAGCAGAGGTGGAAAAAGCGGGTTTGGAAGCCCCTATTCACTCATATTGCATGAGTGGAGCAAATAAATATTCCATTTCATGTTTGCACTTCCTATTAAACCTTTATTTCCACCTCCAGTCAGCCATATATTACTAAAACATACTGTACAGTGGAGTCCATTACCAAGTTCTGTTTATTTTAATCTTTCACAAAAAAACAAATGAAATAAAAATCTTAAAATATTTATTTTGCCCAAAATTTGCTTACATTTCCTCAAAATGAAAGGAAATTATTTACAATTAGGTAATTTAGAAGACGCTCTTATCCAATGTGAGTGAGTACCGTTACAAGTATTATGAAGAAGGTAGGGGTTAGAAATCTGGACATGTTGGGGATCGAACCCAGGACCTTTCAGCTGGGCGTCCACTACCCTAACCACCAATTATAATATTCCTTTTACATACAGTATAGTGATATATTTAAAAATATGCATGTTAGAACTCCATTGACCAAAGCACTGACATTAGAACTGGAGTTGGTCGTCGGATAACTCTTTTTTGACTCACCGGAGTAAAGATTTTGTGTTCGTTTTTGATAATGTGGAGGAAAGAAAAAAATACTACATACATCTTCCTTTCTAGAATCAGGCTGAGCATACAGAGAGGCAAATAAAAGATGAATTTGAAGCCATTCGTCAGTTCCTGAGAGAAGAAGAGGCAGCTAGACTTACTGCTTTAAAGGCTGAAGAGAACCATAAGGAGCAGGTGATCAACCAAAAGATTGAGGAGTTGAGCAATGAAATGGCATCTCTTGCCAACACCATACGAATAACAGAGCAGCAGATGAGCACTTCAGATGTCTCATTTCTCAAGGTAAATGCAACGGGTAAATGCCTTACCCACCTGGAAACAATGAACTTAAATTAAAATTATGATGAACCTCAATTTGTTACTTCAATTTGCCTTTCAGAATTACAAGGACACAATCAAGAGGTAGGCCTATGCATATGTTTGCAGTCACATCTTAGGCCCAAGTAAATACAGTATATCCTCGTTTAGGCACAGGGATTAAAACAAACAATTCAGAGAACTAATTCTAAAGTATAATTTTAGAACCTGGCGACGTCCCTTGGACCCACAGATGATGTCTGATTCGCTGATTGATGTGGCAAAGCACCTGGGGTCTCTGAAATATAAAGTATGGGAGAAGATGAAGAGCGTGGTTAAATATAGTGAGTTTCATTACAAGGCATATTGGAAATGTTGACTTTTCCCTTGCACTTTATTAACTGGCATCTCATTTTCTTCACCAGATCCTGTAGTTCTGGATCCCAATACAGCAGCAAGCTGCTTCATCCTGTCTGAGGACCTGACCGCTGTTCAGTGCTGTACCCAAATATTTAAGCTTCCAGACAACCCCGAGCGCTTTGACATTAGTGCTGAGATGCTGGGATTTGAGGGCTATCGCTCAGGGCGCCATAGCTGGGACGTGGAAGTGAAGGATAACACCTATTGGGTAGTGGGAATAGTCAGTGAATCCATCAACAGGAAAGGCAAACATGTTTTGACGCCAGCTGAAGGCTTCTGGACAATAAGGTTTCGCAATGGAGAGCACAAAGCCTGCACTGCTCCGTGGGAACCCCTGAACATGACAAAACCACCAGACGTTGTCCGAGTGGTCGTGGACATGGACAGAGGCAAGGTGGCCTTCTATGATCCAGAGGAAAGGACGCCCCTCTACAGCTTCACAGATGTCATCACACCCAGAGTATTTCCCTACTTCTGCACTGCCTGCAAAGAGCACCCACTGAAGGTCCTGCCCATAACAGTGTCCTTATCAGTGGGCCGCCAATTTTAAGTCATGTTTACAAGAGGTTGTGTGCATAATCAGAGTGTAATTACTTAATATTAATTTTAAGTATTTTAAAATGTTTTGCATTGGGCAGGGTATTTCCATAGTGTATTAATGCATAATACCTGGGCAGAATTAATTGTTTTGCGTCTACACATTTTGAAAATGCATACACCAAATGCAGTGTGTATGGGGGACTATTCTCCACCCCACAGGGGAAGTGCAAATTTATTGTCCAGAAGCGATTGAAAATTGAAAAATGTTTGTCAGCCAGGCGTTGTCAGTTGGTGTTAATCAAATATTTAGCATGAGATTGCACCACCTCGAACTACAGAACAGAACATCAAACTATGCGAACAGACACCTTCAACCATTCTACATGTGGCAATGATCTTCCAAACACAGGCACTCAATTGTTTAATCGTCGGCCCCAACTGAATGACACACCTGGACGCTGATTGAGTGGTGTTTCTCTGACTGACAGTGGCTTTCAATGTAACGTTCCCAGACTGGTGCAGTATGTGAAGCGAAGAAAATTGTAAAGGCCTTCTGGCCAATAAATTCGCACTACTCCTTTAACTTCCTAATTATAATGATAATTTGTTTTTTTTAAATATGCGAGTGAAGAATTAGTAACCCCTGTGCTCTTCTCTGCATTCCTGTAGAGGGCAAGTTACAAAAATATCAGACAATAGAATAAGATTAACTGCGGAAAATAAAGAACTGAAAGAAATAGGTTTTAAAATATTTAATTCGAGTCACATCCAAACAATTGTATGTCAAGGAATCTAAAATTATACTTATGTTTACAATAAAATAGAAAACTATGTTCTCTCTACTGGTAGGACATTTGTTACAGCGGCTAACAATCATGGTGTGTTTGTGTGTGTGTATATGACAGTGTTGCAAGACATAAATCTACTGCAATAATGACCGGTTTTGTTCTTTAAAGCATTACATTTATCTGTGATCTTGTAAAGATGGATATAAGGCACATACAGTAACTGGTGTATTTGCAAATCGGTGCATATTGTTTCTTTACTTAAAACATGTTAGTTAGTTGTTCATTAGCATGTAACATTGAATTAAAAACAAACTAACAAAACCAAAACCTCTACAATTAGTGTTTGATGGAGTTGCCATGTGTGCTGCATGCTGTATTCTATCACACACAGCCTTATTGTCACCATAAAAAACAGCAGTATCTCCAGAACATGGAAATATTGCTTTAACCTACACAGACATTAATTGTTTGGGCAGGATAGCCTAATGGTTAGGATGGTCGACTCCCAGCCGAAAGTGTGTTCGATCCCAGGCGCGCCCAGTCTACCTGTGGGTTTCCTTGAGCAAGATGTCTACCTGCTCCTTAATACTTGTAATATTACTCACTGTATGTTGCTTTGAATAAAAAAACGTCTGCTAAAAAACTGAATTGTCGCAGCATATTTCACAAGGGGTGCCTACCCTGTTGCTTTTGAATCCTTCAGGCTCTAACCAGCAGACAAATGTTATAATTGTAACATATTTTATGTTTCAAGTGACATGCAGGATGCCAGCTTTGTGCACTGAAGCTCAAAGGCTTCCGAGGTGTTCATTTGGCTGAAACTACAAGAAAATTATGAAAGAAAAATAATGCCTCCCACTGTGTTCTATTGTGTTATTCATTCTGTTAGAACAGTACTATGGCTGCCAATTGAAGTAGCCCTTGCATCTAAGGCCCCTGAAAGTCCAGGGAGGTGGAGGAGAAATATTCATATTGATGCTGATCCCCTCTTACAGCATCGGCTCAAACGAGGTGCCCGGCTGCCCCTGCTTACTTTCTCATCTCATAGAGATATTCTTCCCTCAGATATAGTGTTATAAAGCTCCTCATCTACAGCTTCATAACGGACAGCTCTGGCATTTAAAAAGTATATCCGGTCGGTTGTAAGACGTGGGTCGAACCCTTCCCTCTGGAGCCTGGTTTTCTGGATTTTAAATGTACCTGCAGGGAAAGAAAACAGGCATACAGGAAACAGGACACTTTCCAATAAACTGTAATTTCACAATGAATTATCTTGCTAAACTGAGAAGAATGACTACTTTTGTTACCTGTGGTGTCTACTTGAGGGGAGATGCGGAGAAACACGGGGCGGGCATACGGAGGCAAGACTTTTTGAACCTCCTGGAGGAAAGCTTGGCAGTCAAAATTACCTGTGGTGTCTGCAATGGCCGCCATGCCTGCCTTTCCTTCAACCCCTGTGTATATGGCAACAAGATTAATTTCGCCTGATGGAAACAAAGCAACCTGAAAGCAATGAAATGCTAAAAATGGAAAGTATATGTGGTTGCGTTGACCTGACCTGCGTTGACAATTAGATACAGTGTAAACAGATAAAGTAATGTTTTCTAAGGTTTGTGGACTCATGGCCTCTTTTTTTTCAGAATATAATTTTTGTGTACCCTTTTTAAACAAAACACAAAATGTGTCAAATCTGAATTTCTTTTTACTTTCCATAACATTTATCAAAATGGGGAAAGTACTTTCTGACCTGTGAGCCTCAAAAATCTTTCAAAAACAAATATCCCGTAGCACTGATAACTGTATGCATGTTATTTAAGAAGAAGAAGAAGAAGAAGCAGAAGAAGAAGAAGAAGAAGAAGAAGCAGAAGAAGAAGAAGAAGAAGAAGAAGCAGAAGAAGAAGAAGAAGAAGAATTATAAAAATACTATAAAACAAATACAAAAAATACATAGAACTGAATTGGATCCTGCATTATGTAGCCGTTACCTGGTACTGCCACACCAAACACTGCCACGTCTGTTTGACCCAGCAGGCTGCTCAGAGTTCCCTCCACTTCAGTGGTGGACACGTTTTCTCCACGCCAGCGGAATGTGTCCCCGCTACGGTCCCGGAAGTACATGTAGCCCAGTTCATCCATCACCAGAACGTCACCTGGAGAACAATATGGAATGAGAGGCCATCCATGTTTAAACCTCCTACTGACTCAAAAGCTTTTCATTCAGTGGGAGGTTTGTGCGATTGTGCTAAATACTTTACTTACTCAAACACAAGCAATTTGAACTCCTATTATGATCGAATCAAAGTTGCTGCTAGTAACCTGATAAATATGCAGAGTCATTTTTCTTAAACACGTTGTGGGCTATCTTCTTCCTTGTAGCATCCTGGCTTGCGTAACCATCAAAGCGCCGTAATGGGTCCTGTTGGTTGATACGACCAACTAGCAGACCTGGCTCTCCTGCACAAACAAAAAGGCAACAAAAAATGAACAATATAGGCAAGGCTAAAAACAACAACAACAACAACAAAATAATTCTTAGTGCAAAGTGTGGCAGTGTGAGTCATTACCGGGGCCACACGGCACGCAGAGGCCCTGGCTGTCCCGAACCAGCTCCATGGTTTCCTCTTCAACCTTCACCAAACGAATAGGGTACACGTTGGGGAGAATGCGACTATTGAATCCACAGGCTCCCACCTATTGAGACGGAAATATGAAATCCTACTTGGGGGCACAAATACAGAGTCTACTAAAACCATCCTGATTTTGCAAGCTCTACAATTTGTTTCACTCTGGGAACTCTCTACACATCAGTAGCTCGGTTAGATTTTACACAATTCAATCAATCATTCAGTTAATTTTACAGAAACCATGAGCACCGAAGTATAATTACAGTACCCCATATTACAACAAAAGACTAAAACTAACACAGAAACTAATAAAAAACTAAATCTAAGCATTTAAAAAAAATTGAAAATAAACTAGCAAACCCACTTATGAATTATAACTAAACTTAAATTGAAAACAAAAAGTCAAAGGGAAATAAAAACTCTGTATAATAAACTACTGTATAATAACCTTGGTCTGCAAGAGGATAAAGAATAGTATACTTTAAAGATCCAGGTGCTCGTCCGCATTGCACAAGGCCACGCGTTTGGTACTATACTTTGGCCTTAAGTAGTGTCAGTCTTATCAACTGCCAAAGATTTATGATTTTTTCTAATCCGTGAGACTACAGATAGACCATTCTCTACCAACGTTGTTGTGTTACACGTCAAGAGGAACCGTTGTGACTTTCGAGTCGAAAGTCTGGGCCCACTTTCTTGTACATTGTTTCATATCAGTTTTTTAATTCTGTGAAACTGACACCACAATGCAGTGAATAACTTCCTTCCCGATTTTTGCCTTTTTAGGGGTATTTTTTATTCTTTAGTTACAGATATCATGATGTATTGTAGATGATTGTCTTGCAATGTATCGAGTATCGCACAATCGTTCTATCATCGATATCGTGGGCAATGTATCAAAATAGTATTGTATCGGGAGTTATTCTGTGATTTAAATCCCTAGTTCCTGCCGTCCCAATCCATGGGTTGCACCGGGCTAACAAAAACCAAAGCCCATATAAATTGCCCACCTTGCCGTCCATGTTGGCGATGCTGCAGTTACACTCAGTGGCACCGTAGAACTCCCCAATCTGGGCCACACCAAAGCGCTCGGTGAAGGCCTCCCAGACACTGGGGCGCAACCCGTTTCCTACCGCCAGGCGAACCCGGTGGCCCTTTTCTGATAGCCGTACTGGCTGGGACAGGAGGTAGCGACAGATTTCTCCGATGTACTGCACCACCTACAGGAAAAACAATACTGTCTTTGTTTTTCTGCCTGTTGACTATGCAACGTCTATATATTTGTATTCAATTAGTTAACCACTTACAGTGCAGTTGTACTTGATACAGTCTTCCCAGAAGCGACTGGCAGAGAATTTCTTCTTTACAACCACAGTGAGGCCATTGATCAGACACTGACCAACTCCCATGATGTTACCTTAGAAAATACACACCTGTGTTAAACACTACCATTTATATAGAGATGAAGACAAATTATGCCTTACCTGCTGAGTGATACAGGGGCAGGCAGTCATAAATGATGTCATTAGGGCGCATGCAGAAGGCATAATATCCAAAAGCAGCAATTCTGTAGTAACTGTAACAAAATGAATGAAAAAAGAAAAATCTAATAACACCGTCAGGTTCGCTGTAACATTAGTGTAAACTGTTTTAGATTGTTGACAGCAAGCAAACACACCGACTGTGTACAACGATGGCAGCCTTGGGCAGTCCTGTGGTTCCAGACGTGTAAATATAAAAAAGGCGATCTGTGGACGAGTATACAGAAACATGGGGGGGAGGGGGGGGAGAATGTTAGATTTCAAGAAAACAGCTTTCATTTTACAGGTACAACAAATTACCTTGCCTTTTGAATGCATTTAGTGTGCTGGGCTACTGTACCCCTGACTTGTCTACAGTATGTGCGGAAAACTACAGCTCAACTGAATTGGTGATCCAGAAGGCATACGCCTCCTCGGTTAAAAAATCTACCCTTAATGTCTTTCGATATGCAGAGAGAAAATGACAAAACTGTTTGGAATCTAAAATGACCAGTATGATAAGCAATTTCATAATAACCAAAGAAAAATCTCCATTTTTAAACCAGACAACCAACTGACAATACAATGGTGGGGATCCAAACAAAATATTAGCAAATAATGGGTTAAGTAAAACACACACACTCTTATTAAACTACTTATTTCCCCATGGAATATTTAAGGATAGTCTACAAGAGAGTTCATCAATGGGATATCACAGCGGGACTTACCATTGAAGCCTTTTGTGAGAAGGCAGGGGGGAGGAGGGAGTCTACATGCAGATGCTAAAATAGGGTCCAGGGGTTGGGCACGCAGGGAGGCCAGACCTTCTGTATTAAGCTCCCCTGTGCAAAACCGTGCCATGGTCTGGTTCAGAGAGGAGCTCACCTCCAACATGGCTGAAATTCAGTAAAGGAAATGGAGAGAAAGGAAGACATAGCATTACTCAATTGCTTCATATGGTTCAAATAAATTGCAGAAATATCTAAAATAATACATTTCAAGTTTTAAAACTCTCATAATGCAATTATGTTTGTGAAGCAAGGAAAAGGCAAAATGTCAGAGATGTTATCAACCAGTGGGTGTGATGTGACAGCCAGAAAGTTAGCAACTCAGTGTGTGTCCATAAAAACAGGAATATATAAAGACGGTGATGGTGATATTGCAAACAAAAACAGAAAGGTACAGATTCCATTTTATTGTTTACCACAGAATCATACTGTAGGCCTATATACACAACAAACAATAAATAATGAAAACATTGACTTCTCCAACTAATACGTAAAACTCTTACCATCAGCTAGTTCCGCTCCAAACACAATCCCCCTTGATGCAGATGCTCCAACACAGTGCAGAAGTGAATCACAACGCAGGTTGAAGTTTATGAGTGCGGCCTCCACCCCAACCTTGGCCAGCCCCAGCCACAGGGCCACCTGTAATGGCCTGCTTTCCATGAACAGGGCCACCACATCCCCAGAGACCCATCCCTGCCCCCGTGCCCAGTGGGCCACCGAGTTAGACATCTGGTCCAGCTGAGAGAAGGTCCACGTTTCGCCGGTGGCCTCATAAATCAGAGCAGGTTTGTTGGGGTGGAGTTTAACTGTCTGGGCAAAGATCGAGGGAATGTTGTTCCCATATCGCATGTGGCGCCACAATGCCAGTTTCACTCTCAGGAGCACAAAGAGGCCACTAGAGATAGATACAGAACGTAGAGATATAGATGGAGGATTAGAGCTCGCCAAAATATAGTGACTAAATGTTGACATTTTAGTTATCAGGATATCATGACATGAGCTGAGTGGAGAGAAAAAATTAACTTGGTCATCACATCCACATTCATAAAAATGTATATTTGCAGTGCATAATAATTCTAAATAGCACAATATCAAAATAGTGATATTGAGGTATTTAGTCTAAAAAAGGAACCTACTTGAGATCTCTCTTGGCAGTGCGCGCTGCGATGTAGAAGTATTTCCAGCTACTTGTACCCAGGTACAACCCGAGACCCGCTGCCAAGCTCCAGGACCAGGAGACCCCGAAGAGGCGAAGCAGACCCAGAGAACCCAAAGAGACTGAGGCACTCGCCACATAGCGCATTCTTGTAATAAGGTGGACACACATTTAAATTACAGTAAGTAATACAGAGGTAGCACAAAAATAACGTATACCCTATCTGATCACTGTATCACTACCCCAATACTATCTAAATCTTAGGAAAGTTTACAGTATATTATATGGAAATAAAGTAGGAATGCAGGAGATATGGAAGATTAAAGACCATCGTACGTTTAAGCAGTCTTCACAGATAGATAGAATAAGTAGTCATTATGTATGGGCAGCATCACCACTACGCAAAATCTACATGCATGCAAAGTAGCAACTTACCTACGAAACAACAGTGAACTACGGCGACGTCACCTTTCACCCAGTAACTCTGTCTGCAAATGTGTTATTAATTTTACAGATAGATGTAATAGTATCAGATCCAACTGTGGTTAGTGACAGAGTTAAATGGGCACAGCGTTGCCTTCGAAGATCTAATGTTGTAACAGTAGGCTAAAAAGTGTTGCAACAGTTTTAAGAGTTCACTGATTTATACGCCGTTTTAGTAGCAATAAACAATCTTCATGGACACGGATTAACTAGAAACTATACAGTAGCAAGTTCGGTAGCCAGATGTCTCAAAGCGTTGGTAAATGTAAGGCAAAGTGTTGATAATTTCTAAATCACTGCAAAAGTGTTGAAAAACTGGGAAATAGAAAATTCAGTGTATCATGCTAGTTTCTGTACTCCATATTGAATTATACCATTACACCCAGAGCACCGCCCACATAGGGTTTGTGCCCTCTAAGCGAGCTCAGCCATTTGATACACGATACGTTCCTCTGGCTTTCCGTCAAATTTGATTGGACAGGATACATACTCCGCCCAATTACTATCGATTTTTTCAACCAGCATAACCTGCCGTTGCCAAGTATTGACTGTACATAACAGGTGCACTTTTGTGATGTACTCATTCTGCAGTTTTATTGATTATTTGGCAGCAGCATGACTTGCAGTACATTGGCCTTCCTAAACACTGTTAATGTTAAATCTTGACAATCTCACATTATATTTATAACTCGTGACAGTATTTCATTAAAACATATATGTTTTTATAATTTTAGAAAAGGAAAACATTTTCTTTAGTTAGTGCTGTTCACTGCAGACCGATTGTCTGCCTGCGTGAACTTGCTGAGAACCTGCTTTGTGTTAAAGTTCTCTCTGTGTGTTTGGCACAGCAAACTCTGCGTAGCACTGCTCTCCTCAGTAATATGTAAACCCATGGGTCCAGGATTTGATTCCAAGAAGCCATACGCAAGCATATCAAAATCATCCCCTCTGAATGGTGAATCAACAGACTGGAGTATTGGTAGAACTGCAGCACGGAAACAAGAATGTGGATCTGTTAAGAGATACAGAAAATAAGTTATTATGTAATGCCGTACAGTATCAACTTAATAAACTAATAAGGTAGGTGTCATCAAGTAGCCCTTCCACAACTTGTCTCAACTCACAAGAAAAGGACCCCAGCACACACAGGAAACAATGGTGACCACTGCCAGTTGTGACATCATCTCCACATCCAGTGAACAAAACAACGAGGGGGTAGATGAGGCTACCGATTGTGTGTGTCGGTTACGAGCTGTAGACGTAGCTTTAACACTCTTGGAACTCACCCTGGCCTGTAGCAATGCCAGGCTGCTAAAAATGTTACAGAGCAGGGAGAGTGTGAGTGCTGATAGTCCCAGACAGGAGAATACTAGAGCCAGGTTGCTGTCGGCTGTAGAGCGTAGTCCATGGATGGGCAGGAAACACCAGGTGCCAGGAAACTGGGGAGTGTAGGTCCCAATGTCGAGCAGGGGCAGCACCGCAAGCAGGAGCGCAACAGTGGACAGGAGCAGCACAACCAGGCGTATATGAGTCACTGTGACCATAGCAGTGTGGAGCAGAGGCTGCGTGATGCCCACACAGCGCTCCACCGCCATGGCACAACCCAGCAGCAACGGGCATAGGCCAAAGAACACCATGCTAGCCCCAAAGATCTGGCAGAATGGCTTGGCGGGCTCCAGTGATCGTGCTTTGTGTTTCTGACTGCGATCCATGTGCAGATACATAGCGAAGGCACCTGGGATCACATGACCTCCAAGGTCGGCCAATAGTAGCGCCACCGCCAAAAACAGGAACGGTGCTTTAGCTGGCCGGCGGAACCGGATGTGGGATTTGGTCAGGATGCCCAGAGCAGTGAGGTTGGACAGGGCACCAAAGATCATGGTGAAGCAGGACATTCCTAAACCTGAAGGACTGACAGTGATAAAGGTGCTAGTGTTTAGCACCAGGGGCCATGGGTGTTCAGAGGCATTGGTCTCTGTTAGATGGTGGAAGGTAGAAGTTTTTGGGGGGGCAGAAAATGAATCCATAATGTAGCAGACAAGGTATCCTTAGCTTCAGTGTCATCTACAGACAGTAACAGATTTAAAAGTAATTTTAATAAACCGTCCCACTGTCCAGACATAAGCACCAAACATTTCATCAACAAGTGTTTTATTACCCTGAGCACTATGATTTCAAATGAAATTCATTATTATTTTTACTCACTTTAAATGTTTTAGTAAATTGAAACTAACAACAACCTTCATAAACTTCTAATCGAATGTGACTAAAGGTAAAAATCTAGACCAATATAATATTTACATTCATATTAATTAATTTGGCCTTAAACATCTCCTCCAGATGTGCACTGACTCTCAGAGGCACAATTATCCAACAAATCCAGGGGTTTCCATGGCCGCACAACTTTTACATTACTACTAGTATGGAGCCATTTCTGACTCAAGTTTACTACATAATTTATACTGACAGTCAGGCCCGCCGATAGGGGAGGACAAACGGGTCTGTTGTCCCGGGCCCAGGGTAGCGGGGGTGCCCAGAACTGGGCCCTTATTAAATTATGGAATAATAAAAAATATATATATTTAAAATTTGTGGAAAAATAGCAGAGGAGAGGAAGAGCAGGGGAGAGATCTGGGTGCGGGGGGGGCCCATCTAAGATTATCTCGTCCCGTGCCCAGGCACTACTGTCAGCTGGCCTGCTGACAGTAGTCTACAGTGTGAATTATTGGTGTTTTATATATTTGGATTCATTTAGAGAATGTCAAAGCTTTTGCTTCAGGATAATGTAAAGTATTATTGTGGTAAAATTCTTTGATTTTATAGAAAAACCAAAAAAATCATGCAAGGGATGCACTTTGGCGGAGCTTTCTTTTGCATGCTTTTATTATATCTACCCTATTATTTTTTGATATATGTCTTTAATTTGTTTCTCGTAATATTTATATCATCCTCTTGTCAACAACAAAGGTACCTAGATAGAACAGGCATCTACATCTACTGTATGACACACTGCAATTTCCCTGGGAAGAGTGAATAAATGACAGTGGATGTCTGATTATAGCTTTTTAGAACGGATGGATTGCGACCACTGACAAAAGAAAACCGTCATGTCATATCCATCACGTAACAGCCTGCTGTAGAAATTGTGTGAAAGTGATGCAAGCCACTAAATCTACTCTCAAATCACTGAGAAGACTCATTAATCTTTCATTTCATAATCTTTCATCTTATTCCCGTACATTCTGAACAAGGAGAGTAATTTTTCAGAAGCCAAGTGTAGCTAAATATCAGAATTGAATCAAGTAGGTGCGTCCAATTGTTGTATGCTCAGTGTACATTTAGATGAAAATTGCATCATTTCCAGCAGCTACAGCATGAGTAGTAGCCCTTCCTATATTATACCAAAAGGTGAATGGACAAGAGAATGTAAATGAAACGTACCTTTAGATGACTCTTTTTTTAAATGGAAGAAAAGAGCCTTACGCACCTGCTGCGTACACACGTCTTTATATTGTCTGAAGAACTGCCCTGCCATGCTCAACCATCAGTCTACACTTGCTCTGCCCCCCGTTTCTCTCTATCTGCCACTTTCCCCTCTCTCTCTCTCTCTCTCTCTCTCTCTCTCTCTCTCTCTCTCTCTC
>JAODLI010013288.1:0-24712 GCA_027575585.1 Percopsis omiscomaycus | reverse complement strand
TATATATATATATATATATATATATATAGTAAACCATATTCATGCCAGAAGTCATTTCGAGATGGCCTTGTTTTTATCAAAGGTTCCCCAAAGATCCTGGACTAAGGAAACCTTCTCCGAGGGCTGAACTGGACCTTTTCCATTGAATGGCCTGGCTTGGCACGGCACGGTTTGACTCGGCACAGCAGCCCACCACAGCTCGAATTTGTATTCCATTACAACAGGGCTACCTTGAAAGTGTGCCTTTAACTGATGACGCGCTTTTCTTCTCTGTCCGCCCCGCTAGTGTTGGTGTCAGTTTTTTCATTTTCTCTCGGCACAGCATGAACTCAGGATGCCCATCTCCTCCATCAACTCCATGATTCCTCTATCAACTATTGGTGCTATTTAGCCGTGCTCGTCTCCGATTGGCTGAGAACTTAGTTATAACTCGGCTGCTGTTGGCCATAGAGAGTAGTTAGGCACAACCATAGACTATAAATAAAGGGCACAACACTGGACTCAGAACGTTCTCTATCCCCCATTGGTGCTTTTTAGCCGTGCTCATCTCTGATTGGCCAAGAGCTTAAATGGTTATAACTCGCCCGCCATTGGTCATAGTGAGGAGTTCGGCACATCATTGGACTCGGTAGGGAGTCCTCTATCAGTTCTATCAGGGGAGGCTGGATAGTCTAGGTGTCTAGGTGTTGGACTCCCAGCCAGAAGGTCATGAGTTCAAGCCCAGATTTGGCCTACCTGTAAGCATCATTGAACAACATGCCTAACCCCTACCTGCTCCATGCAATAGCAGCATGTAATTGTAAGTCCTTTGGATAAAAGCATCTGCTAAATGACCTAATTGTAATTATATACCCCAAAGGTGCTTTTTAGCTGTGCTTGTCTCTGATTGGCCAAAAGCTTAAACAGTTATAATTTGGCAGCCATTGGTCATAGAAAGCTGCACATCATTGGACTCGGCAGAGAGTCTCCCATAGGTATCAATTAGTCCCTGCCATTTACTTAGCCCCGCCCCTTTGCCTTGATTGGCTGAAATTCAAACGCTTAAAACTATATATATAAAACATTTGTCTACCTTAATCAGATATTTTCTAGACACTTTTGGCCTCGATTGTATACCGTAGAACACCGACGTAGACTTCAAGAGAACTTATATAGGCTAACCCCTTTCAAAAATTACATCAAAACACTGTTCAAATAATAAAATGGGTGGACTTGATAAACAAGTTTTATAAACAACTTCTTATGACCTAAAATTTTTTTTTTTTGTGTGTAATGGAAATACATTGTAAAAGCAGAAAAACACTATAAATCAACTTCATTGATCCAACTGTTTAACGTTGTATATATTTATACAACTTTGTTGCTCGCCTGAATTGTTGTTATATGTTAATATATTCGTGATTCTACATAGCTATCCTAAAACATGCACAATTATGTTTATACTGCACGGTCAATGCAGTGCAACAACGTATATCGAAGCAAACTACAAAGAGTGCGGGGGCAATCGGCACAGAAAAAGCCCCGAAAACGCTTCCGCTTCAGCTCCGCGTTATTATGACATTTTCCAATCTGGGTTATATGCAAATGTATTTATTTGCAATACCATAAAATAAACAGACTACAATTAACTAGCGTTACCACTGCAGCATTATCACAAATAATCGAAATACCATTTAACACATCTTTGGCCATGAGTGACTGGAATAGCAATGTCACATTTCTGTGACTATTACACAACTACTTGCTGACTCGTTTAGTGAGTTTCTGGATACAAACATCAAGCACAGCTTGTGATTAGTCATGCGTTCAGACAGTGAATGGGTAAGTCTCATCACTCTCTCACCAACTGTAATGACACTGGAGGCTGCACTCAGTAACACAGTAGATGTATTTCCAAGATAAAGTGGAAATGCAGTAGGTGTACTTTTAGGGTTATCTCGAAAGCATGTCATTTTAAAATTAAATGCTTTCATGAGAAATAGAATTGCACCATTAGAAGTTTATTTCTAAATATCTATTTAAAAAAAACAAATCCTAAAAAACACAAATGAGAAAAAAACAAAAAAAATGCTAGCCAAAATACCCCAAATGTTTACAAATTAAGAAAAAAAAAATACTTATAGGCGTTAACTCTCAGTACAAATCATACATACAAACAAACAAAAAGAAAAGGGGAAAAAAAAAAAAAACACAAATCAAACAATGACAATGACAAACGCAATGTTTTGACATATTTTCCAGTGCAAAGAATTGTACATTTTTTTTTTTGTGTGTTTCGTTTATAGATTAGTCTCCAACCGAACATTGAGAACATAAGCCCGGCATTGTGCTTCATTGTTTCTTTGTGCAGACCTCAGCTAGAGTTTTGAACTTCGGCCCCAGTGTGTTTAGGAAGTCCAGGTTATCCTGGGGGCCTTGGTCACTGCAGCAGCCCACGGAACCAGCTGCTGAACCCCTACCCTCAAACCCATAAGAGTGGATGATGTCATCGGCGTACCTGTCCTCCGCATCTTTTCCCATATACATCAGCTTCTGTAAAGATATAGAGTGGAAGAAAGAGGCACCATGTTATTAGTCCTCATGGAATAAGCCCAGGAACAAACCAATGGGAGGGTAGATTACACAAGGTAATATTACTGAATACCTCTAGATATGCCTGGCAGGCGGTTATTAACACAAGATATTTCAGGCACAGGTTGAGTAATATTGAGTTTAGCCAATAAGAAATTCAATTACACATCAGAGTGGACAAAGATTTTACAGATAGCAACAAAGTTATTAGTCATTAAACCTTTGCTACTTGTCTATAAGTATGGCCTTCCAAATTCATTTCTTTAAACTTAGTACAGTCCTGCAGCTGCCATTAAGTGAAAATAATTTGGTTTCATCCAACAGTATGTTCAAATGACCTTCAAAACATGATTACCTCTTGTATATAGCGGCCATTAGTTTGCCAGGTCTGATAAACAGAGGAGTCTTGGAAGAGCTGTCCGTTGTTAAAAGACATATTGGTGCCACCAAAGCGATTCCCACTGAACTGTCCAGTACCAAACTGGTTACCGTACTGGGAGGAAAAGAACGCATTCTGGCTGTCAGTCATCATGACACCGCTGGACTGATGGAGCCCACTGTCTAGTGCACTGTGTCTTCCAATTGTGCTTGTGCTCTTGTTCCCTATCCATCCTGAATTCAGCAGCAAGTCTTGTTTCTGTTCATTGCCATCAGTTGAATCCAGGATGAGGCGCGAATCCTAGACACAAACAACAATGCAAACAATGAAAGTGTCAATTAAATGAAGCAAAAACTGTGGTTCTCAACCTGTTTAACATCATCATTGACACGTTGACGTGCATTCTACACTTGCAGTAAGATGGTTCATAGCTCGACATGTGCGTGCATGTAGGGGGTCGCCTCCGGCTTACACCTAGATCCCACCGAAAATACGTCAATATGTCTCTAGCTGACTTTCAATCATTTCAAATGAGAGACTTAAGTCCTTGTGTTACAGTGAGTTAGCATATCTTGTATTTTTTAACTAGTGTCAAATGCCTGCGATGATTACACCTGTTATTTAGCCTAAATAAATGTGAATTTATAACAAAACAAATTTTCTAACTGAGTGTTTTAAGGGACCAATATGGCATTACAACATACGCATTCTACACAGTCAGCGTGACCGGGGAGTTACTCAATATAACTCAATATAATTACCACTTCTTCTCCCGGGGCCTCAATGTTGGATTTTAGCAAGACCCCCCCACTGTCCCCCATATCCATCAGGTCTATCTTCTCTTCCTTTGTCACACAGAACAAAGCAAGCAATATGCCTGGAACAGAGAACGATGCCTTACAATTAGAGTTTAATAGAGGAACATTTCATTTCCACTTGTGGGATCTAATCACAACATCATTGCAAACCCTCTGCTGGTCACAGCAGTCATGGGATACAATACATGGGATTGAATTGTTCATCTAGTGGTAATGGGAACTTCAATGCAAGCTTCCATCCTTTATGTACAAAAGTATGGTATATTTTAATCTTTATCAATAATCTACACTAGAGGAGAGCAAGATTATTTCAACATTTAGTTTTTTATTTTTAATATTGTTTTGTCTTAATTAAATGCATTTTTTTTTAATGGTGGTTATTTCTACCATATATAAATGTTTATGGCAATACATTATTCTATTAAAATAAGTGGTTCAACTATGAACCACATCTCTTTGGGGATTGTGGCTCCCCTGATGCACACAGTAACGGTCCTGCTAGCAAGCGTGTAGCAGGTGGGACTTACAGAGCAGCAAGAGCAGAAACAGAGGCAACAGCATGGCCAGGATCGCCATCGGACCCAGGGATATGGAGCTGGGCTTGGTCAAGCATGCCCCATATCTGCATTGGCAAATCCTCAATTGCACCATCTGGGTCCTACCAAAGCCTTGCAGATCCTTCACTACCACGGGAACAGTATACAACCCTGTAGGAAGCACCTTAGTCTGTTGCAATACAGCTGCGGTGTCTGAGAAGGAAATATAAACATGAAACAATTATAAACTGCATACTAGGCCTAACAGTTATACTGGATTTTTTTTGCAGAGATGAGTATAACACTTTATTATGACATAAAATGAACCATTACACTGTTCTCCTATCAAATACTTAATGCCCTCTTCCCATCTCATTTAAAAGACACACACTGGAAACGTAATGGCATACACCAAAATGAGGCAGTGAGAGCAGTCACTTTATAATCACCTACCATTAAATTTCTTCACAGCCCATTTCCCATCATTCTTATCTCCCAGCTCAAAGCTGAAGGGCGCAGAAAAAGGAGGCTGGTCCAAGTCTTTGGCCGCTACCGTCAGAGAGCCCAGATCTCCATCTGTCTTCTCACACAGCACCAGCTCTCCAGTGGGAAACTCTGGCATGTTGTCGTTGACATCTTCCACCTGAATTATTACCGTTCCTGTTCCTGTTTTAGACCCTGAAACGCGTGAACACTCAAAGTAAGACACTGCAATGGAAAATGATGAACTGAAACAGGTCTGAACTAGCTCATACATGCAATGGAAAAACATCCTAGCTATGTGCTTAGCCGACAAATACGGCACTGGGTGTTCATTTTTGGGATAAACCCCCCCCCCCCCTCCCCAGAAGAATAGGACTTTCACACCGTCACTTGCCACACCACAAGGTGCAGCCAGGCACACCTGGCTCCTAAAACAGATAATTAAACAGACGCTGACAAGGGTGGAGTTAGGCTTGGTCACCACACCAGACCGGATTGACAACATGTCCAAAGAACATCTGAAATTGGTCATTTCACATGTCTATAGTCAAGGAGGACCTCAGGATGGCTAGGGTGCAACAGGTGTTGCATAGGCAGCAATATTATTGTTACACAATAAGTCATATAATGTTTTCAAGCTACAAAATAGGGTAATAGTCATCGTCCAATTCAAAATGATCTCAGTGTGTTTTCTGTGGACGGTTACAGTATGACTGACAACTCAATGATGGCAGTTCAGGAAACAGGTGGCAATTGAAGTGACTCATTTGGCATAAATTCAGACTCGCTGACCATATTCTACCTTGTCTACCTTGAAGCGGTGGTGGTGCGAAAAAAATAAAAGCAGAGGAACAGGTAATTTGCTAGATCCTTATTTGAGCAATATCTGATAAACACTGCATAACTGATTATCAGTTGAGTATAATGTGGGAAGAACTTACTGGCATCCACAGCTTTCATGGTGACGTTGTAAATACCACCTTGGACAAAGTGGGACTCTCTGTCAATTGTGTTTGCAACCCTCAGCTCGCCAGAGTTCATATCTACGTTGACCCACAAGGCCGGGTCTATGGTCTTGTAGTACCTGAGGGACATTAAAATGGTACAATGCCTCATTGTCAACATCTTAGGTTACGCGGTGCAAGCCTGCCCTCAAGTGTTTAACATAAGTAAAAAAACAACAACTTTGGGACAATTTTGGGATGAGATTAATAAAATCAGTGGTTTGCTTCTTGACCATTTTGACCTTTTTTGACCTGCGACCACCAGAAAAAAGTGGATCATGGCTTTTAATAGCAATAAATAACAATACAATATAGGAGAGGCTTATAAACAATCATAAACAGCATTAAAAAAAATGTATGCGCATTTTATTTTTACTTTTATTAAGGATAATCAAACGAGATTGGTAATAATATTAATAATAATAAAAAAAGGTTGTTAAAATTTTAATTTAGAAATTCTGAAATTATTGAAAGACACCCTCCAAAAAAGTCATTGTGCATTAATGGATACAAATCACAGCAAAAACAATAACTGACCAGAAATCAAAGAGTGTGAGGATGCTTACTTGATGCCTGCACTGCTCTTGTCATCAGGGTCCAGAGCTGTATAGGTTCCTATCAGGGTGCCATTGGGAGTGTTCTCTTTAACGAGGAAGCGCACGTTGGGCGCTGTGAATTCTGGGCCTTCATCGACATTGACCACAGTAACATTCACAGGGATAGAAGGCCAGTCGGCCTTGGTATTGGTCAGGTCAGCCGTGTTACGGGCTTTAATCCTCAGATTCAGTTTTTGTTTAGTTTCATAATCTAAGGGCTTAAGTTCCAAGCAAGAAAGAAGGAAAATTTTGTTAAAACTGCATATCTGTATTCACTGCTGGGCAAATCTACGCAAATTGAGGAGGATCCCTTAAACAACTGAATGTTCAGCTCGAAGGGAGAACATTTTGAAAATGTTTTTATGTCACATTAAAGTACATACTGTATGTAGGTTAACTAAATTTGTGGAAGTGTCCTCACCTTTGTTACATACAGAAGTCCCTCGTTCGTTTTGGGATCTCTTTCAATCCTGAAATTTTGATTTTCATTTCCTTCAGTTATAAGAAATTCAGAATTCCAGTTTGGTGTGTTTATTAAATCCTTGTCTTCAACTGGAATTCGGAGGATAAGTTGTTCACTTTTGTTCTCCTCAACACTCACAGCGTACTATATGAGGACAGAAGAATAAGGAAAGGATGTTATTAACAGTACGTTTCATAACTAAACAAAGACAGATGCTTCACTTTCTAAAAAACAGAGAGAAACCTTATAATACGTCAACTGATTCATTCTTATATTAATATCTTTAATTTGAATGCTGTAATAATCTCAAATAATAGCTAATTACTTACAGATGTCTTAAGGAAAGTGGGAGGGTTGTCATTAATATCTCCTAAAATAATGGTTGCTGTCCCGGTGTTGGACAAACCTCCTGCTTTCCCACCCATGTCTTTGATTTGTACTGTGACCACGTGCTTGTCTTGCACCTAAACGGAAAAAAAGTATAAACTAAATGCATGTCTGTATGTATGCATGCATACTGTATGTATGCATGCATACTGTATGTATGTTGGTAAACAATTGTGGATGGATGACTTTTATTATTCATACACTATATTTTATAAAAATATTAACGCAAGCCCTCACCTCTCTGTCGAGGTTATCAGATGCTGTGGTAATAAGGCCAGTCTCTGGGTGTATCATAAACAAGTCTGTTTTGACCAGAAAAGAATACTCGATCTTGGTGTGGGGAGTATTTGCTTGGTCTCTGTCCGTTGCCTTCACTGTCCCCACCTCTGTTCCTGTATGGTTGAAGTGAGTTTGTTTAGCACCTACTTTGTGAATTACATGTGTCGGGAGAGCCTGAAATGACATCTTTGCGTGGTCCTTACCTAGCTTGCTGTGCTCGGGAACGGTAAACTGGAGTGGGGCTGCGAATTGCGGGCTGTTGTCGTTTACATCTTCTATGACTACAGTGATATCCAAAGGCAGGTCTGTCTCCTTGTTGGTGTCTTTGTCAAAAACTCTGGCCACAAACTGAAAATAATATATATAATTTTCAAACCCACAAGACCGAAGGAAGACTCTTAATAGAGTCGTCTTTGCCAAAACTATTTATTTAATTGTGGCATCCTTTTGGTTTTCTATTGAACAGAAAAGGAATTTGCATGCCAGGCCAATTAATAGATTCCCTTTATTCTAATAAAATGAAAATGATGATCAAATGCTGACATATACAATGATGGATTTATGTAACATAAATGGGACCACATGTCAGCCCACGGTCCGTATGATCAGCGTTGTACTCACTACAATCTGAGGGAATTCTTCCCGGTCAACACTTTTGTGCACCCTCAGCATCCCAGTATTCCTGTCCACACTAAACAAATCAACTGGGTTCTCTGTGACACCAGGTCCACTGATGGTGTAGTACACCCTGTAGGAGGCTTGAGAATCAGACGCTATCTATAAAAGGAAATACAAATTAATGGTGATTGTTGCCCCCTTGTACCATTGTGGCAATATCTTGTCTAATTAATTCATCATTCTTTGCTTGCATGCAAACAGGAACCAGTTCCACATGATATTTCAGGCAGGTTGCAACAGATAGAGGCTCAAAGTAAGTGAAGGGAGGAGAGCATAGGATCAGCTTTAAACAGAGCACAATGTACTGGGTGTGTCTGGACGAGTAGTTTTGTGAATGTGGGGAAAAAGAACATGTGAAAGAAAGAGAGAAAGGAAGAAAGTGTATGTTATCTTTATTTACATCAAACATAGATAGAGGCGAAGAGGAAGATAACTTGATAAGTCTGTCACAACAGCAGTGTTACAGTTCAATAATTCCTGTGTAGAAGGGGTTAAAGTATAGTGTGCAATTTTTTAAAGCTTATTACCACATCGATGTCTTTTGGGAAAGGTGGGATCTGATTTTCTACAACGTTGAAAGGAGGTGGGCTCCAACGTCTTTTGTAACGCTTCAGGAATCCAGTGTTTTTTACCTGTCGCCGGAAAACAATTGGAACATTGTAAACAAAAGTGCAGTTTTGTTTACAATCTTCAAGTGTAGTCTATTTTTCGATTTAAAAAATATATATAATAAAAAATAACTAAATGGAAGTCTTACCATTTTTTTCTGTACCGTGTTGTGGACAATATTTACTTTCATTTCACTGTTTTGTCCACTGGCATCTTGAGCCCAGACAGAAAATGTCCGCCCTCTAAATGTCATCATAACAGTAGACACTGCTACTATGGTTCCTTCACTTGTTACTGTGAAGTCTGGGTCACTCAGTGTGAAGTGTAGTGACTTAGTATCACAGTTGTCAACATTAACTGAAAAAAAATCAAACATGTACAGCCAATTCATTTACAATCAACTCATTTAGTATACACTTTTATCCAAAGCGCCTTACAGTGAGTAGCCTAGGTGTTATACATCTTGCTCAAACCCATGACCTTTCGGGAGTAGACTGACTGCTAGACTATCCTGCCTACAAAGTGTCAATTCCAGGTAGTGCCTATCAGGTTTTTAAAATCACAATAAGCATATTTGTTGCTGAGCAGAACCAAAATCCACTTATTCTATTCTATACACCATAATATAGAACATAATAGCATATAATATGCTATAGTGTTAACTATAGTTTTACACACAAAAGCCTATTGATTCAGTGTGGCAAGCAGTAGCCTACCTTTTGAGATCATATATCCAGCTGGTATTGTCTGTGGCACTGAAACTTGTATAGATTCGGGGAGGAAGCATGACTTCACAGAGGAAAAGATCTGAAGAGAACACAAAAATCATAATCGTTGTATTTTTGCTTGGATGTTGAAAAAGTTTAATAATTGCTATATATATTCACATTAAAACTTGGAAAGGTTTTCGTAGTTTATTATGTGAATGTTGTGTCTAAACGACAACTGATATAGACGCTTAGTCGAAACATGTTTGACAAAAAAGACAGATTTACACGGTATTTACTTACCAATAGCGTGTAAATGTTGAAAAGTAACCTCCCTGCCATCTTGGTGAACCGTCTGCACGTTCTGTGGGTATACTCAACTACTGTAGACCTACAGAATATACGGTAGCTATTACGCAAGATGTAATGCGTATTACAAAATGACTCTATGACGGATAGACGGTACGATTTTCTTTAGTGATTTTACCAGAAAGTGCTCCTTTCACTTTACCACGATCGGTTACTAGCTTCTTCTGCTTGCGCCTCCCATTGCCTAAGACTTCATGTTCTCACCCCGCCTAAACAGGCGACTGACACACCTTACATCTGACACACCTTGACTGGTCCACTCCACCCAGAGGCTATAAGCTACAATATGGCTACTCTGAACTATTTGTTGTTGGGCGTTGTTAGGCTGTCACACACAAGAAATCAACCTTTGAGATCCATTTATGATACAGTTACTTTTAAATATAGGCCTACTGAATGGGTCCAAACAGCAACGGTTATAAAGTATTTTGTGAAATGTATAACAGTCACACCAGGGCTTCTAGAGAACTCAAAATCACATCGACTATGATTATTAATAAGTGGCCTACGCCCAAAATAGTATATTTATTATTTTATTATTTATATTTTTTGACTACCCCCCTCTTTTCCCGTTTCCACAATTTATGTCTGTCTTTTTTTTGTAAGAAGTTTTTTGTGTGTTGCAACAACCCGAAAAAATGTCACAAAAAAACACATCCTTTAACAGCCAGCAGGGGGAAACATTGTATCAGGCTAAAGGCCAGTTTAGTTAAAAACTTATACAGACAACAATTGTTTTGTTTATTATTTTTTTTAGTTTTTTTTAACCATATTTTTTTATTTGATTAATATTTCCTATTCAGAACTATTTCTGTCTTACAACGTTGTAAATGACTATTGTAGTGCAGTTCCTAAACAGTTAATCCGCTTCCATATCTACAGAGCTAGTGAGCTGCCTCGGTAACTTTGGACCTCCTGCTTACACCACAGGAATGTGTGCTGAATAGTGTGGCTGTGGGAGAGGCTCTGCCCTGACAGCAAAGCTCTCGCTATCTATAAATTACTGATAATGTTGTTCACAGTGTTCACATGTCAGGAACACTGGGCCAATGTCCTACGGGCTAAAAAGAGAGTAGTTTGAATGGTTTGAGACACATGACTGAGGAGAAGAGGAAGCAAGGCACAATTTCAGGAAGACAGTTTCGTTGTTGAAAATTAAAGGGCTTTAGGGATGCAATGCAAACCAGACTCACCAAAATGCACTCATCTGTCATTCCTAAGCTAGAGTCTAATTAAGATATATTTTATTCAGCCTGGATGGAGCATGCAGAAGTCCGCCATGTTCAAAACATGCTGACATGTTTTGCATACTGTCAAATTTACAGTACATGTCTACCCAATGTATGACTTTAGAGCAACTTGACAGTGTGTATCTGTTCTAAGTAGTTCTTATTACCTCCTGTATGGACAGTTAGACAAGATGTTGGTAATCTAAAGCAGTCATTACAGTTGATCTTTACAAGGACTTAACTCTGTTGCTCAGACCATTTACCAATTTTGTATAAGCCCTAGTTCAGTTAGATTTTACAGCCTACTTGCAGTTGTTTATGTAGGCCTATAAATATTATTTACATTTATATGCAGCAGTGCAACACCTTAATTATCATGGTGCCTACATCTTTTAGCATTAGTAGGCTAAAAAATAGCCTATTTTGTGAATGTGTTATTAAAGTAGTTTTCTTGGTTTTCCTTTGTTTTCCAGCTTACTCTATATGAGAAGATGTTAAAGCTAGCATCAGTTCACCAAGGCTTCAAATGGTATAAATGTCTCCCCAAGTTTAAAAAATACTAATTTATTTACACTATATGGCTCATAATAATAAAGGATGGGGCACCCTCTAATGTAGTGTGATAAATTCTTTTTGGGTGTGAAAAGGTAACAGGAGTTTTCAGTGCTGCTGGAATGCATACTTTTATACCTTAATTATTAATTGCCAGTCCTAAAGCCAACCCAAGCTAATTTACACATTTTAATTCTTCGTGGCATATATTCATAAAGAGCTGGAAACATTCCTCCGAGATTTTGGTCCATATTGACATTATAGCGTCACGCAATTCCTGCAGATTGGCTGCAGGCTGCACATCCATGCGAATATCCCGTTGCACCACATCCCAAAGGTGCTCTTTTGGATTGAGATCTGGTGACTGTGGAGGGCATTTGAGTACAGTGAACTCATTGTCATGTTCAAGAAACCAGTTTGAGATGATGCGCGTTGTCCTGCTGGAAGTAGCCATTTGAAGATGGGTGAAGGAGGAGGACCAGGAGAGCGGCCACATCGGAGCCGGCTGGCTCGACACTGCAGGATCCGGAGCTGTGATCAAGGGGCCCCCGAGGGAGGGGGGACAAGTCCCGACCCACAGGTAGTCACTCCAACGCCCGTACAGGTCTGTAGGCGGTGCGGCGCCAGCCCAACCACTTCCACCGAGGATGTCCGCGGATGGAGATTGGCCAGGTAGTTCAGGTGATCGCAGCCCCAACCGCATCTCACGGTCCAGAAGGGACGTTAAAGAGTTCCGGTAAGGATCCAGGGGGTAGCCTACACACCAGGCAATGGATGCGGGCTGCATGCAGTCTATGATCCATCAGAACTTGGTTCGACCCCTGACTTTGGTGGAGGCATCTAGGGTGTTAATTGATGTGCAGTAATACCCCGCTGTCTCGTTAGAGCTCAAAATAAAGGGCAAAACACATAGATTAAAGGCCGGGGTCAACTCCCGCCTGGCTCACCCCTTAGTTTTGGGCACGGATTTGGGCTGGGTTTAGCGGGTTGGTGGGGGAACGTGCGGGGGTGCGTTCACGTCCGGTTCTAGAACAGTCCAGTGATGACACTCTAAGCTTTGCCTTCGACCGCATGATTTCTATTGATGGTTAGCTGGTCCACCCTGACTCAGCTGTCACTTTTCCCCAGTTTGCTATTATTTGGGACAGATTGTATCGAGTGAGTCTTGACACTCAAACAGGAGAAGAAACTACGCAATTGCTAGAAGCCTACCTATGAGCGGTTGAGAAATCATTCAGGCTACTACGCTATAGGCAGTGCATAGCGGGGTATGCGGACCTGGTCAGCCTTGTGACTGATCTGACCCGCAAAGGTGAGTCAGATCCGGTTCAGTGGACGCCCCCTCGCACTGCTCGCCGGATCTGGCAGACTATATGACCGCATTTCATTAGTAGAATACAGGTTCTAGCAACAGTCCATCTCACAGAAAAAGATAGCATCTGCTTATCCTAGGTCTAGTTTTGGCTCATCAGAATATGTGAAAATTTGCATATTTTGGCTTTAGGACTGGAAATTAATAATAATGAATGTAGCCTATAAAGGACGCAACCCAACAGCACTGAAAACTCCTATCTCAACATGAATCACTACAATGTAATCAGAGAATTGTTCCAACGAATAAACTTTCACAATTATTCACGTCAGTCCACAAGCCTTGTGGTCGTCTCACACCCAAACAAGTATTTATCACACACTGAACACAAAGAACTCTGGGAAAGGGGGCGGAGCTAAGTGCAGTCCGCTTTCTTTGCCGTTTTAAAAAATATGCAAGTTAATAAGGTCCAAAAGGCTTTAACTAGTTAATTAGTGAGCATTTTGGTCTTCACTAGTTCAACAAGTGAGTATTTTCGCTCTCACTAGTTAAGATAATTGTAGGTAGTAGGAGTGTTGTTACCTAGTTGCTGAAAAAGAGAAGAGTTAGGCCTAAGTAGAGAACATTGAAGAGAATGGAAAAAGAGAAAATATCAAGGATATTGAATAAATGCTCAAAAAGCTTTCCATACCTCCCACGAACACGTTACCTCACTTATTCACATAAACACGTCCACACGGGCGCATATAGCCTAGTGCATGGACGGGCGCATATAGCCTAGTGCATGCACACATTTTTTCTATACACACTGACGCACTTAGCCTGACAGTACGCGCGCGCGCGCGCGCACACACACACACACACGATGTTTGGAAGGCTGTCCAGAGAAAGACTGTAGGCTACCCCAGAAATGTCTCACCTTCGGGTAAAATTTTACAGATTAGTGGCAGAGCAGAAGTCTGTTGAGGTCATTGCTTTAACTTATTAATGTTGAATAGGTCCATAGTCCACTGAAATATGAAACAAACGTCACTTTAACAGTAGACCCCCGTTTTGTTTAGAGGTAAATTCCAGGGGATGCAGGGTTGACTCTAGGCCAGTCAACCCTGCATCCGTTTTTCACTCATCCGCCTGGACAATAGGCTGCACACAAACATTACAGCTATGCAGAAGTGGCCACTGGCTGACCCTCCCCACTCCGAGTGCTATCAGCAGTAGCCTATCCATGAGCAATGCAATGCTCATGGATTGGCTATGCACGCAGAGAAAGGCACCGCCTAACGTATTACGGAAAATCTTCCTGCTATCAAACGGGGCAAAGTCTTATCTCAACTGTGACCAGAAAAAGATCGACTGGATTTCAACAATTACAACAATGGCTTTTGCGTCCAAACCTTGTGTTATTTTGTTACCGATCTTACTAGCTGTAAGTAGCCTATGTGTTGTACCACCATTGTTGGTGTTTAAATTATTTATTTTTGATAAGGTGTAACGTTTATGTAGCATACGGTATGACTTGGTGACTCAAGTATGGGTGGACTGCAATATTCGTCTATTCCGTTATTCCGTTTTTTTCTTTTCCAAATTCTGTCGGAACTAGCATATTGTAGTGGTCTATGTTTATTCACCACTTTAGAAAAAATAAGCTTTCAACTTTTGAGAAGGAATGCTATTTTAATAGTCTATAGGCTACATCGCAAAGTGGCAAATCATGCATTTACTGTATCCTTTCAAATGTCATGGATTAGGCTATGTAGTTTTATTAGGTGATATCAATTGATATAGGATTTAAATAGAATTAACCAAAATGTATAACGTTTAGTGAGAATACCCTTTCTTTCATGATTGGGCTAATTCAAAACCCAAACGAAATGTTAAAAGTTAATGCTAAAATCTATCTGAATCGGAATCTAAAATGTTTTAGGCTACAGTAGCCTAATATTATATTAGGCTATAACATAGTATAGTGTATATATATCCATATATATATATATATATATATATATATATATATGGATATGTAAATAGATACCCTATCAGGTTTTTAAATAAATAAGTACAGTATACACACAAAGTAATTGGATTTTTGCAGTTTTATCCTGTGGTGGCAGAAGGCGGTGGAGCGGAACACATAAGACAAAAAAGAGAGTGGATTATTGCACCTGCGAAGCTGAAGGAGAACTATGACTACAGGAATTTGGAATATATTGCCAAAGTATGTAAACCCTACTTCATAACTCGTATTGTTTGAAGCAAATGTGACATTAGGCTACGACGACAAAGTGGTTAAGTGTTAGCGTGTTAAACTCTTCCCTTTGTGATCCCTTTCCAAGGTTTCTCTTACTGTAGCCTATCTTTCCCCTTTTTGTTGCTCTCTTCCATCTTTAAAACATTATAAAAATGTGTCCGATTAAAAGTGATCCCGAGACCTAACATCTTACATAGCCTACTGTAGGCCTACTGAAATCCGCTCTCTAGCCTTCCCTCGACGACTACTAAACCTCTCCAGTGCAACATGCTGCTGCCAGAATTCTAAGTAAAATTAAAAAAACCGTGCTCTTCACTGGCTACATAGACTGGCACGTTCTTATAGAAGACCTAATTTGTGCCATACTGTAGGCCTATAGCCTACGCCGTGCCAAGCCTCCATGTAGGCTAATCCAAGAACTGAAAACAAACGTTCTGATTTACAGCATTTCCAGTACTCTGGAACGTCATATACCTGCTTGTACAGTACACAAGCATCTTCTTTAAGACTTAAGGTTAAGACTACATGTAGCCTACATATTATAGCATTTACAGTAAATTGGCATTGCCTGCATGCCCCATGAAACTTTCATATGATTGTATTCCTCTGTGGTATTTTATTTCCTTTTAGGATGTTTTATTCATGTTTTAATAATTGTATGTGATTTGTATTCCCCTCTATGAGTTGTTTCGCTTCGTAAAGTGTTTTGATATTCTGCTACTATTGCTTCTAGCCATTGGCTTTAATAGACTTTTCAATATCTCAGCCCTCATTATGTGATTGTTTTATGAGATATTTGCACTTTTATGTAAAGTTAGGATAGTTAGTTAATTTGTGATAATGCACTTTAAACAATAATTTGACTTTTTGTTCTGAGTTTTGATTTCTTGTGTGTGTGTGTGCGTGTGTGTGTGTGTGTTATAGATTCATTCTGATAAGGATACCATGGCAAAAGTGACCTATTCACTAAAAGGAGTTGGTGCTGACACAAACCCTGTTGGCTTATTTACTGTCAATACTGAGACAGGCCTGGTCAGAATCACCAACATACTTGACCGCGAGAAAATTCCCTTCTACCATGTAAGAACTCTCAGATACTGTTTATTAAATACTGTATGTAACGTAGAGCGGGGCAATATATAATATTGATATTGAGATATGAGAAATATTGTCTGTTGTTTTGGTTTTATCAAAATATATACAGTATGTTAAAGGTTGTCTTTTCTTAGTCAGATAGACATTACATTAAAGCATTACAGTAAAGAAATACAATTTTAAAATTTTCCTTTTTGTGGTGAATTGTTAATGCAAAATAAAACAAATATCCTCAACCTATCAATACTAAAGTAGAGCGCTCTAATGTATGGTATTCTCTTGACAAATTTAAATGCTAATAATATATTGTGATATTTATCTTTGTAGCTACTAGGTGTGGCAAAATACCCCGATGGGACTTTGGCAGAGAGAGACATTAGCCTTGATATTGTGGTTGTGGATGAGAATGACTGCGCACCAGTATTTAAAGTAGGGCAAACTGGCTCCGTCAATGAATCTAGCGCAGCAGGTATTTTTTTAAAAATGTTTTTACTTATCCTTACTGTACTCAACAGCCTGTATACAGCTTTGCTTTTAACATTTTACTTTTATAGGCACTGTTGTCATGAAGGTGAATGCCACTGATGCAGATGAAGCAAACACCCTTCACAGTCAGATCTACTACAGCATTGTGGAGAAAACTGCCTCAGATAGGATGTTTTCTATGAACTACAACACTGGGGAGGTCATAGTTCGACAGAGCACTTTAGACAGAGAGGTGAGAAGCCTTCCCCTTTTCACATTATGGGACTGAATCACTCTAGGGATTGAACTGTGACTAGGGGAAATCTTACTTTATTTAAACAGTTATTGCAAATTACAACGCCATAGAGTCATATTACTTGAAGTACTTGTACATTTTAATTTTAATTGTAAAGAATTTGATGCATTTCATCTCATTTGAGCCATCAGATGGCAGAAATGTTTTTTGATGTATTTGCCTGGCACGACGATTTTACAGTAACCTTCTAGAACAACATGATAGAAAACTGCAGCTGTTTAGCACAATTTCTTGTTTTTCTCATCTCATCAGACAAAAGACACATACACATTAACTATACGAGGTACAGACATGAATGGCCAAGGAGGAAACTCAGGAACAGGAGAGGTAACGATCAAAATCTTGGACATCAACGACAACGTTCCCACCCTGGAAAAAGAATCGGTATGGACTACAGCAGTGATTTTAAAAATGTGGGTTGGGACCCCCAATAGGTACACAAGATCTAGATCATTTTTAATACATTTATTTTTCTATTTCATGTGCTTGCAATTGCAGTATGAAGGGCGTGTGGAGGAGAACACTATCAATGTAGAGGTATTACGGATAAAAGCCATTGACCTAGATCTGATGTACACTGACAACTGGCTTGCAGTCTTCACCATCGTGTCAGGGAATGAAGTAGGCTATTTCAGCATCACTACTGATTCTCAGACCAACGAGGGTGTAATCAGGATTATTAAGGTAAAGGTTAACTGTACATGTCTTCTTTAGATGTATATATCAGTAATGTGGTTCAGACAGTCATGTATATCCTGCGTGCCATGCTCGCGTACCTACAGGCGCTGGACTATGAGGAACTCAAGGTGCTCAATCTGGCAGTGAGTGTCTCCAACAAAGCAGCGTACAGCCATAGTACGGTGGTAGTGGGAAAGACATACCCCATTAAAATCAATGTGGTTAACCAGAAGGAAGGCCCCCAATTTCAGCCAAGTGTCAAGGTGGTAACTATCTCTGAGGATAAGACCACCGTCACCATCAACAAGGTCATCACCAACTATGCTGCTATTGACAGTGACACGCTACAGATTGCCACCAATGTCAGGTATGATATAGCAAGGGTCATACACCATATATAATTATAAATAATGCTATGTTTCTCTGACCTGACAGGGCAGAAATATTGAAATATATAAAGTATATCAACGTTGAGTATGCTGTTAAAGACTCCTTTGCATTGATTCTTAGTGAGTACAGTAGTACAGTCTTTTGCTGAGTACTGTCATTTGCTGAGTTGGCACTATGCTGATTATCAGCATAGTGCCAACTTCATCACAGTGCAGCAAAAGACATTGAAATTATACTTTTTAGATGCATATTGTATGTACTTAATAAAAGTTTAGTTAAAAACCATTGTTTTTGTACTGAGGAAATGTTGGCGAGTGATTCAGGTTATATTCTTGACAAAATTGTAAAACCTTCTACAGGTTAAACAGGCTTTTGCAATTGAAATAACCTGACGAAAAAGACCTCATTACATCATGCCTGTGTGGTTTGGCGATAACCCATTAGTCTGCCTCCCTCTAACTCTCCTGCTTGAGCAGGTTTTAAAAAACAATTAGAATTTTGCAAGCTCCGGCTCTACAATTTGCTTGGCTTTCCCCAACAATCTGGGGACACTCCATTCAAAACTGTTTGTCAGCTGGTTACAGAACCATCAACCAATTAGCGTCAAGGTGGGTAGTTCAGTTGGTGCTGGCAGCAAGTGCCTGTGTTTTGGAAAATCATCAGACCACGGGAGTCTCAAACATTTGTTGTTCTGATTAGTTGAAGGCGGTGCAACCGTCAACTAATGATTTGATTGACACCTTTTGGCACCATCAATGCCAAACGACTTTGAATGGATAGTTTTCAGGCTGATATGCTGAGTGGAACATATCTGGATCTTGCGAAATCAGGATGGTCTTGCCAGACTAGGACACCTTGTGTCAAATGAATACCCTAATTGCTTTTTCTCTAGAACATACAGTAAATGATCTTTCATACAGGTATGCCAAGATACAGGATGTTGACAACTGGCTGATTATTGATGAAAGAACAGCAGATATCAAACTGAACAAACTGCCTGACCGAGAGTCCATACACTTAATCAATGGAACTTATTATGCTAAAATCATATGCATTACGAATGGTAAGTAAAATAGAAATGGGGAGTTATCACATCCATATTTCCAAAGTCTCCTCATCAAACGAAACTGTTTAAATATGATGTACTAAAACATGTTTTTCTTTTTAGAGCTGCCCTCTAAAACTGCCACAGGGACCATAGCTATTCAGGTTGAAGACTTCAATGACCACTGTCCGACACTGACCAGTACAACCCAAACCATGTGTCTGGAGGACAGTGTCGTGTATGTCACTGCCATAGATAGAGATGAATTCCCAAATTCAGCGCCTTTTGATTTCAGAGTGATTTCCCAGAACAGCAAGGAAAAATGGAGTGTGGAGAATATTAATGGTAACAGCTTTTATGAATCAGTAAGATTACACTATGCATACACTGTAAATGAGCTGTACATGGTTCTCAGCCTCTTTGACCCTTGGCCACCGCAAGAATAAGCTGTTCATAGTTTGCAACCCTGCTTGGGCCCATGAGTCACTCCATGCAAACATTGGCCAAGAGTGGTGGATACCATAGTCATCCTGGATAGACACACACATACATGAGCTGCATTTAACAACAGATATAGCTTTTGTCATGGAAGCCATATAACTCATTCATAAAACCACTATAAAACAAGTTACAGAGCTGTACTGTTACTGAATTATTTATTCAGGTTATAAGGGGTTCCCTGTTTCGTCACTCTTTGCTGACCCTGGGCTGGGGTTCAGTTGTCTTTTTTATATCTTCACACGGGATTCTCCAGTTTCTTCACCATTCACCATTCCCTACTTACCCTATCTAGCCTAATAGCAGTTGGAGGCTCTAAATACCAAATGCTCCGAGCCTACGAAATCCTGAACTGGAAAAGGAAGGTTATTCTGCATGATTATGGTTATGGCCTGCTTAAATTGATATACTGTTATGTGCACAGGATAGTCTAGTGGATAGGGAGGTTGACTCCCAATAAGCCCTGCCTAACAGGAAGAATTCTTGAGCAAGATACCTAACCCCTACTTGCTCCTTAACACTTGTATTCAGAGGAAAGCTTCTGCTAAATGACCTAATTGTAAGTGATGAATTATTAGATTAGAGTAGAGTTTTGAATGTAATTACTTCCATATAATAGCTTACTAGTTAAATAAACGAATAACCCTCATGCAACAGTACATTTCTAACTTTTTTCCTCATCTTTACCCATAGCCACCACGGCCATTTTTCGGGATCACGCCAACTTGTGGCCAGGCCACTACAAAGTGTTTATGGAGATAAAAGACCAGCAGGGAAAGTCGTGTACGGATGTCCAGGTGTTGAATGTTGATGTATGTACTTGCCATCAGTCCACCAAGACCTGTGTTGCCCGGCAGACTAAAACTGTCACTTTTGGAGCTCCAGGAGCCCTCCTGCTTCTCCTTGGACTGCTGCTGCTTATATGTGAGTACAGTTGTTTTTCTTGTAAAAACCTTGTATCTCTAAAAAGCTACTTTTTAGGGCTTTAAAACCCTATTTGTTGTGTGTACAACCATATATGCTTCAAATTATCGCAAATGCACACTTTATATTGAAAAATATATATTGGAATAGTCTTTTAGCTTATTTCGCAAGACGTATCCACATTATTTTCAAATGCAATAGCAGGTGTTTATTGGGATTTTGGTCGTAACAGCACGAGTGGTTTGTTGATTAACGCTGTCAAATATTTTCTCCTCCCACTTTTGTTCATTTTTCATGCATGAGGGACAGTGTGTATTATATGTAATAATACATTATCAAATAATGAATCTAATCTAATCTAATAATGAATAATGCTGAGAAATGTAAAGCTTTACTATCGCATTGAAAATAACGTGCAGTCACAAAACTTGCTTAGCCTACCAATAACATAAATCAACTTATTGGTCAGTTTAATGTTACAAGGTTTCCACGTGACAGCAATGTTCTTCAGTGTTATTGTGTATGTTTGAGGTTACAGGGAGGGGTGAAGCAAATAAGAGAACAAGCGAGAGAGATCCAGACAGATTAAAATGGAAAATAAGATATATGGAGAGATAAACAGAAGAGAATGGGTGATATAAAGGGAATGTTTAGAAAACCACTTTGCTGTAATTTGCTGGTAATGTGTTCTATAGTCACCTGCGTCCCCTCCATAGTTGTATACGTTTCATTAAACTATATGGAAAGCCAGTCAGTGATGTTCTATCTGAAAAGAATCATTGAATCACCTGTCTGACACACCCACATTCCTTTTTCCTAGTAGTCTCATGTCAATGTTTGTTTTAAGAGGTGTGAAACTTGTGTGTTTTTGTAGTGGTGCCTCTCCTTCTGCTATTCTGCCTGTGTGGAGGTGCAGCAGCTCTGGGAGATTTCAAGGCTATCCCGTTTGAGGCCAAAGAACAGCTTATCTCATACCACACCGAAGGACAGGGAGAAGACAAGGTACTGATATTGTTTAGTATAGTCATATACAATACATCTATTGTCGATAAACCCCTCATCAATTGAAGTTTCACTGCCCTGTATCGGTACTATTGTGATTGGATCTTGCGTTTCCCTCAAAGGAATTGTCTCTTCTGCAAGTGCCAGTAGAAGTGGACCATGGGGCGATCAAGGCCGTGGACGTCAATGCATACGGGGAGAGGGGGTTCCAGGGAGCCGGCTGGGGAGGTACTGCAGGCGGTGGAGGTGGCGGCGGTGGCGGCGGTGGTGGCGGCGACGACGGCTTTACTTCGTCCTTCTTCACGAGTAATAACGTGAATCGCCACCACGGCTTTAACCACCACATGGAGCTGGACTATAGGGGCGGAGGAATGATGACCGGAGATGATCAGTTTATCTCTAGATACAGAGGGGGGGCATACGAGGGCATCGCTCTGTCTGAAGCATACCTGGAGGACTACTACTCAAGTGTGAGTCAATGGGAATATTATCTTTGAAAGACGCTTCCTGGAAACGATCCAAGTCATCACCACATCTAGTATCATCTTTAGCAGACCCTGTTTTTTGTAATAACTTACATTGCACTTACAAGACGCACACATTTCTGGTTACGTTTTAGCTTTACAAATATATAAATATAACCAGAGGAGAGACAACAACACAAAAGTTCAGTGTAATAATAATTAACATTTTAGCTCCTGTTTGTATCCACACTTAGATCTAGCCTAACATGTATACTTGTATTGCACTTGTACTGTTGTGGTGTAATGTATCCGCTGTGTTTGTTTGCAGAAAGCCGGCTATGCAGCACAGCAGTCCCACCAGAACGATAATCTGTTTGTGTACAACTACGAGGGCAATGAGTCGCTGGCAGGCTCGGTAGGCTGCTGCAGCCTGCTGGAGAACGACAATGACCTTGAGTTCCTCAACGACCTTGGCTCCAAGTTCAAAACCTTGGCAGAGATCTGCCGGGGCTCCACCCTGGAGACAGAGGCTGCCGGCACGGGGGTGTCTGTCCGCCCTGAGAGACCAGCGCCCCCTACCTGGCCGTCCGCCTCCGCCTCCACCCACACACATACCCACACCCACACGGAAACAGTGAGGGACAGGGACCGCGTCGACGCAAGCACCCTCAACGTGTCCAACGTCGCCTCAGAATCCTCCAGCGTGACCAAAGAGAGGCTGGTGAGTGAGAGAGCCCGGGGGACAGCCGCCCTTTCCAACGTGCGTGTCCACGACAACCTTGTGATGCCTAGCCAGACCCTGCTCATTCAGCAGCCTACCATGTACTACACAGCCACCCCCATGTACGTGGTGGATCCCCAGCCACAGGTGGTCCTCGTGGCAGGAGGCGCCCAGCAAGCCGGGGGACAGGTAGGGCTGGGTCAAGGCCTGGTGCAGGTCGGGGGACTCCATGGGTCCCAGGGTATGGTGCTTGTAGAGAGGAAGGTGGGAGCGGGTGGCGGAGGGGCAGGCCACATCATTAGCGGAGGGGGCAGCGTCTCGCAGATAGGGGAACACGGAGTGTTAGGAACAGCCGAGTGCGTTCAAACAGCACCGGGCTTTTCACAAGCAAGCATCTCCAGGTCCAGGCACGTCCTGGTGGTGGAGGGCGGGTCGGGGTCTTCAGGAGCGGGGAGAGGTGGAGGCGTAGCTCAGGCTGTTGTCCAGACAGGGCAGGAGCCTTTGGAGCAGGGCTTGGAGCTCAGTGGTCGCGGGCTAAAGGTGAAAGCTCAGAGCTTTTCATTGAGTTCTAGTTCTGCAGGATCGTATGAGGATTATGGTCTGACAACCGCACCCATGGTACAAGGAAGCCAAAGAGTTGTGCAACACAAGAAGGTCTCAGTTACTGAGAGAAATATTGAAACCAGCTCTAGAGCATAAATCTAAATGAATGAATGTGTCAAAATATATTCACAGTCTAGTCACAGTGATTACACAAGAACAGCAAAGAGCAGTGCAGCATTTTAAGGCAAATGTTTTTGATATAAATTTCATAAAATGCTTGTGCAACAGGCTTAGGCTTTTCATTATAGAAAGTATTCATTCTGTATGCGTTATCTTTTATATTTTTGTGGATTTTTCTTTGGATCAATGTGGAAACTTGGAAATGTTTACTGTGCATTTTGATGATGAGTGTGGGTTCTCAATTGTGACTGTTATTCGCAGTAGTCACTAGAAATCTGCACAAAGTTTACATTAAAATGATAAACCTGTTTTGTATTATATTTTTTATCTAGAATATATTTTCATTGTTCCAAAGATCAAGACATTAAGGAGATAAGAGTTATTTTTATAACTTGTATGTCAGATAATAGATTAATTGGGTATCAGGGTACTGTATGGGGCTGCAGTCTACTAAAAGACTTTCTTGCACAGCACTGATTATTTTGTTACAGGCTGATTTTAACTGCTGATTTTACTCATAGTTGTTGAAAATGATAGATTAATTTGATGCCTTTATGGTGATTGCATTTTTATACCATTTGGGATTAAATCAAATATTTTTCTCATAATAAAGATAGTAAGAGTAACCCACTTCCGTGTTTTGGGTGTAATCATTTATTCAAAATGTATATAATAAGAAAATCAGGTTTAAGCACTGTGCCCAGATTTTGACAACCTTCAGATGTTTACGATATATACTATACAGTATGTACTGTGCGCATAACTAAATAAGCAGTCCGTATTTCTTTCTTTATCGAAATATATAGACAACCTCCTACACGATGTCCCACTGGCATTTAGCTGTCCTTAGGAGGTTAAAGCGTTAGGCTCATCTAAATTATATAAAATACTCAATTTGTTAAACAGTCCACCTGATGACTCACACTGTTATATATGCAAGTAGACCTGTTTCCACCTAGGATTTAAGATATTTGTTTTGCTCTGGCAGTATTTACCTTTCTCAGTCTATAGTTTCTGTAGAAAAGCTGAACCACTCTGAATAGGACTCAAGCTTTTCTCATGCCATTTTTTCCTGTTAAGACTAATCTTCTCTGCTTTTTATTTATATATATACACATATATATATATATATATATATATATATATATTTTATGACAAAGTGTGCAATGCA
>JAODLI010013278.1:7221-24528 GCA_027575585.1 Percopsis omiscomaycus | reverse complement strand
TGGTACTTCTACCTCTTATTAGTACTAATACTACATAATGTGGTACTTCTACCTCTTATTAGTACTAATACTACATAATGTGGTACTTCTACCTCTTATTAGTACTAATACTACATACTATGGTACTTCTACTGTATATTAGTACTAATACTACATACTATGGTACTTCTACTGCTTATTAGTACTAATACTACATAGTGTGGTACTTCTACTGCTTATTAGTACGAATACTACATAGTGTGGTACTTCTACTGCTTATTAGTACGAATACTACATAATGTGGTACTTCTACCTCTTATTAGTACTAATACTACATACTATGGTACTTCTACTGTATATTAGTACTAATACTACATATTGTGGTACTTCTGCTTATTAGTACTAATACTACATACTATGGTATTTCTACTGTTTATTAGTACTAATACTGAATACTGCAGTACTTCTACTGCACCACTGTATCTACTGTACTAGTATTGTTTCTGTTGTTAATATATTATGTTGTCTATATTGTTCTCTATATCATGTTGTTTATCAGGAACGTTCTGGCAGAATGTTGTTCCCAGAGGAACCACCTCATCTACCAGGTGGACCTTTATAACCAGCTCAACGCCCCCTCTCACACACGGTAACACACACACACATGCACACACACACACACACACACACACACACACACACACACACACACACACACACTACTCCTAAATATATACTGTATGTATATTTCTATTGCAGGGAGTTTCCTGTGGCTGGCCCAGACCAGGAAGGATCTGTTCTGTGTTTGGGACCAAGATGGAGAGCTACGTCCCTCTACTGTCCCTCTGCCCCCACAGGTAAGTCTCTACTGTACTGTTTACATCCTTCTACTGTCTTCTACTGTCTTCTGCATCTTTCTACTGTCTTCTATGTCCTTCTACTGTCTTCTACTGTCCCCATGCCCTCACAAGTTGCTCTCCTACTATATTTAACTGAGTACTATTGTATAGTGTCTACTGATTATTTCTGGTGTGTGTGTGTGTGTGTGTGTGTGTGTGTGTGTTTTAGGTGGAGTTAAACCAGCTCTCGGCCTGTTCTGATGCTCTCTGGGGTCTGGACTCTCACGGCGTAGTCTACATTCGCACCTTGTCTGAGACCTGTCCCACCGGCCTCGACTGGACCCGCCTGGATCTCAGCCAGCTGGGTAGGTCTCGGGTGTCTAGGCACTAGGGAGTAGGGTCCCTCGTTACTGGGTTAGGGGTGGGGAAAGGACACTTGTGTGTGAATGTGTGTGTGTGTGTGTCCGATAGTGATTCAGTCATTCTAAAAAGTCCTTCTTTTTGAACTCCTGTCATCTGATTGGACACAGTGCCCCTCTAGTGTTATACATGTACATATTGAGACATGTACCATGTGATATTATCTGCATGGAAACCCGCTGTCTCTCTGGGGCCAACTGGTAACCAGGAAAAGGTGCATAGGTCCCTCTCCTCACAGGGCACCCAAACGGTCACCATCTCTGGAACCACGTGACTGATCCCCATGAACATTCACGTGTGCAATCTTTAGACCAGGACCTGTAAACGTTGTGTGAACCAGGCTAGTACCTCGGACAGCATGGCTGATAAACCAATAACACCCATGTGGGCGTGGCCTGACACTGTATAAATTCATATGGTAATGCAACAAAGCCCACTGTAGGGACACACTCAAACTAACCACACGGTGGCGCTATGATATACTGTATATGTTTCTTTGTTTACATCTCTTGACCTTTTGGAACACATGCGCACGGTGCGATATGATCATAAGTAACTGCAGAGCCATCAATATGTAGAAAAATGCTTAGTTAGACTTGGATAGGATAATTCCTCTACATTTTGACCTGGGCTTTATTTTCCCATCTTTTCAAACCATATTTTCTGATAAAATTTTTATCAAACGATCGAGTTCTGAGGATTTCCACTGTCGAGACTTTGTTTTTACCGAGGTGTATCATTCTACCAATCATCTTCCTGTCACTAGTTACTAGGTAGGTCACTGGTCTCTACTTACTAAGTAACTATGGTAATGATCCAGTACCAGTCCAGGGCCTCAAAGTGTGTACATGCGTGTCTCTAGCAGAGTGTTTAAATAAAGAATGACCGACATGCTGCCTCTGAGAAGAGATGTACTGAAACATTAGGAGGCAGAACATTGCACAAGACGCACAAAGTTAAGATAAGAAGTTATGTTCTGTTCTGGTGGGTCTAGATTGATGGATGTACAGTTAGTAGAGCATTCAGTGAGTCTGGCATTGACCTTGTCAACTGTATGTCCAGTTAAACATTAAGGATACATCCTTAATGTTCTAATGATACATTGCATAAGAGAGAAACTGGAGTAGGAAACTATCCCACAAACACACACACACGCACGCAGACAGTTTGTCCAAACAGGATTGACAGGTGGACTTGCATAAGTTGAGTTCTGCAAGATGCCAAAGTTCAAGGTGTGTGTGTGTGTGTGTGTGTGTGTGTGTGCGTCATTGTAACCTGATAGAATCTGTTCTTAATCCTTCTCACTGTCACACATCACATGGCTGGCTGGCTGGCTGGCTGTTTATCTTTCTATATTTACCACGCCAGATTGTAGCAGCATGGCTGCTTGGGAGACTGGGTCTTGTTTACCGAGAGGCACGGTGACACTACAGTAGTAGAACACTTACCCTAATGATCCCGTGTACGCTGCACCAGCACGGTGTAGGTGGGCTCACGCTAAAACCACACTCCCATATAAATGATGAGACATTAGAATAAGGCGCGCGGCTTGACGAGCCGGACGATCCTATGATGTGATCCAAGCAATGAACCCGTGCCCCAGGTGCTGTGCGATTGGTCAGCGTGTCGTGTGGGAGCCAGAACGTCTGGGCTGTGGACTCCCAGGGGAACGTCTACTTCCGGGTGGGAACCCAACCGTTAAACCCAAGCATGATGCTGCCAGCCTGGATATGTATAGAACCACCTGTCCAGGTAACCCAACCCTGACACACACACGCGCACAGTTTGTTTTAAATGTGGGTGGGCCAGTAAACTGCTATCTTGTGATGGCAGAGTTCAAAATAGCAGCAGTGATTCAAACACAGCTGGTGTTTATGTCAACACCATAGACTAAATCCTGAAGTGCATATGTAGCATAATGTATACATGTGTGTATATATGTGTATATATGTGTCTGTGTGTGTCGTTTTATATTCTTCCACTCCTTATTTATGTAGAATACTATTGTATATTACATGTTTTTATTTATAAGAGCCCCGCTCAGGAAGTGCATCCGAATTTCGTTGTATACGCCAATACAATGACAATAAAGAAATTCTAATTCTAATAAATGAGTGGACAAACCCTCCGTGACGTCACCCATAGGTTTTCTGAAGAACGGGTTTGAAGCTGGCCGTCGCCCTCTTGGCAGTGCCTGACTCCCGTGTAACTCCCGGCAATATATAAACGGCTTAATATAATTTCACCTGAGTTATATAAAAATGTATGCTGTGCACTGACTTTGCCAATCGGTTAAACTTCAACAATAGGTTGTTGCCAGTGTATTTTTTACTACATACTGTATATAAGATATAATATCTAAGATTATGTCAGAGGACGCACTGGAGAACTTCCATCATTGCCTTGAAATTGTACTTATACCAAATATTCTAACCTATAACCAGCCACTAACTGACTCCTTTAGCTAGCAGCGTCTTGGAGACCGGTTTATGAAATAAAAGCCACCCAACTCTGCAAGTGTAAATCATTGAACTGCATACAGTAGGTCCAACTTTTATTTTGACGCGCAGTGGAGATGTATTATTTAAAATGTGTTGGGAGCCATTTTAGATTTCACCCCATAGCTGTCTTCAACTTGTGTCAATGGAACGAACGGGGTTGTTGCTTCTAGTTATTTTATAGTTCTATGCCTTTACCAGACACACACACACTAGCCTCTCTCTCTCTCCCTCTCTCTCCAGCCAGCAGGAGTCCAGCTACATAGTGTGTCCACCAGTCCGAACGACCGGCTGCTGTGGGCCGTGGACAACAGAGGAAGTGTCTTTGTCAGGACGGGAATCAGCCACGAAATGCCAGTGGGAACGGACTGGGAGCACGTCCCAGGTATTGGTTCAAAACCAGTGTGGGTCCAGGTTCTTGTTAAACCCTGGACTAGCTTCAACTATATTCCTAGATTAGCTATATTCCTAGATTAGCTATATTCCTCACACTGACCATCAGCATGACGAATAAGCCCTCGTTCACAGTGTGTGTTAGACCATACCCCTTCACAAGGGTTCCTTTAGGGACGTTTTTCCTTGCCCCCATGGAAGGAAAGGGGCACAGAGTGTCTCATTTGTTTCCATTTGAAATGCGCAGCCCTTAGAAATAAACTTAACTTGATGTGATGGACTCAGAAGTTTTTCCAGTACTACAGGGGATTAATTTGTATCCCTTACATCATCGTGTGGATTTGTGTGGATTTATATTTACCATAGAGTTGAGGGTTATAACAAAAGTTCACTATGGCTTTAAGCCAGTGAGGTCCTAAACCAGTTTGCCGCAATAACGGTTACGCCCTGTTGACAGGGCGTTGCTACGATAGGACCCCCGCCCCTCCAGCTTTGCACAGCAGGAGTCACTTGACGCGCCCTACCGTTGTGTGTAATCCCGATCACACCGGCACCACTCGGTGAAACGTCGACCTCGTCTGATGTTGTTTCATTCGAAGGCTTAAGAACACGTCACAGACGGCGGTCTCACGGAGGGTTCCCAAGTCCCTCGCGCGCCGGCCTCTCCCTGTGCGGCTCCGGCTTCTCCTCTTTACTATGGAAGCAGGTTATTGTTGAGTACCCCACAACCTGTTTCCAGTCCCAGAGTCCCGTGGGACCCCACCTCCCGACCCTCCCTCCCATGCAGACAGCGCTAAACCACGCCCACACCCCCACACACCCCCGGAGCTCCTGTCACAGGAGCAGACGGTTACAGCGACACAACATGGCCTCATGTGACATTAAATTGGCAGCCTGTCTGTCAACCGTCTTCCATTGGAATAAATGACCTCTCTCTGGTGTGTTGCCAGGCAGCAGAGCACCAAGATGTGACCAGGGAGTTTGCAGTAACCACTCTGTCGAAGCGCTATTGTGTATTGTGGCGACCTATCGCTTTGTGATGTGTGTGTGTGTGTGTGTGTGCAGGTCTGGCCGCTAGCCAGCTGGTTCTGAGTGGGTGCACGGTTTGGGTTCGATGTCCAAACGGAGAGATAGCCCGTCGTTACGGAGTCAGCCAATCAAATCCTGCCGGAGATTACTGGAAGAAAATACCTGGAACAGCTCACTGGCTGTCTGGTGAGAAGATGATGATGATGATGATGATGATAAGAATAAGAATAACATCAGATAGATAGATGATTCTCTCTCTCTCTCTCGCTCTCTCTCTCTCCCCCCAGTAACATCCCAGGATGCATTGTGGGTAGTGACAGGTTCGGGATGCGTGTCTCATCGTCTGATGAAGCCTTTCCCACCCAGCCGTGTTAAGCCCCTCCCCTCCACCGTCCTCTGTGGGGAGGAGCTGGAGGATGAATGGGAGGTCATTTAACATGTGACGCCATCATGACATCACATCCTTGCACACACACACACTCTGGGTCACTTCCTGGTCATCATCACTCAGCCCCTCCCCTTCTATTCTACACACTGTGGGCGGGGCTTAGAGAGTAACAACACTTCTTGGGTGGGTTCTTGGGTAAGCGTCCTTGAGCTAGAGCACTCATGGATCTCTGGTGCTTGAGAGCCAAATCTAACTGAGAGGAAATGGGAAAGCTGCGTGTCCTTCTAATCTACTGGAACAGCTCTACCTGTGTGTTTGACTGGTTCTTGTGGCCCTGCACCTTTACAAATGTACAGTAGCTGGAGAGAAGTGTGTTGTTACTCTTTAAACAAGATAAACTGTGTGTGTGTGTGTGTGTTGAGTGAGTGTGTGTGTGCGTGTGTGTGTTATGACTTCTTAACTTATAGTAAGTTGGAGGAACAAACCAAGAAACGTGATTATAAAAAGGATTTATTGACAGTTCATGCCTATATGATCCAATATCATTCCAGGGTCACAGAATTAATATTTATTAATGATAAAAATAATTTATTAGCAGGTCACCGTGACCTCCAACAAAGTAACCAAGATGTAAATAGTCACACACACACACACAGGGTTCATTCTCTTGCCACAGTAATATCAGTGGCTCCAACAGGATCGGCTTGTTGCACTGTTGGTTGCCATGGCGACGGCCACTGTACTTTAACATGCAGCTTCTAAGCTTGACAGTATATGACGGCATAGCGCCACCTTCAACCCCAGAGGAAAGAAAACTAGAAACGGTTTAATGTAGAGATCGTGCTGCCACTATTACTACTAGTAATGTTACTGGTTAATATAGAGATGTTCTGTGCCGTCACTATTACTACTAGTAGTAAAAAAAGGTACTGGTTAACGTAGATTGTTTGTGTTGTCACTATTACTACTAGTAGTAAAAGTTACTCCTATTTTCTCCAGGGGTCAGATGTCTTTATGACCAGGTTGCCATGGACATTCGACTCCATGCCTTCATTGTGTATGTGTTGCTGTCTGCCAAACAACCTAAATAAACAACTTTACACAACTGTTCTGCCTAAATAGTCCTATGTAATCATTTATAAATGTACGACATGGTACTCATCATAATAGGAATGAAGGAGTTCTGAAACGTCAAACAAACATCACTTTATTTACATCAACAACAAACGGGCCAATCAGAAGAGAAATGTCCACCAACATCTGTCTAGACTGTCATATCTCTGGTCCTCAAGAGTTCCAGATGTTAACCTGGACTTTTCTAGGTCTGGCTCTAGATCTGGTTCTGGTGCAGCCTGAAGTCCAGTGGCTTCAAGAAGTCGGGCAGGAAGTCCAGTGGCAGCGGTACAGACCTGGTCAGGGCCTGCACGGCCTTGACCAATAGGGAGGGAGGGGTCAGGCCTGCCAACCAATTAAAAACCTCTTCTCCCAGCACACTCTGCCAGAGCTCGTGCTGCTGATGCAGTTGTTCTTTGAAACGGAAGTGGATCTTTGGCATAAACAGCATCAAGTAACCGAGACACACGAGCTTTCTGCGCATGTCCGGGGACAGTGGGGGTTGTTGGCACATCTGCTGCATGAGACAGTCAAGCGGGCTTTCGCCCGCGCGGTCCGTCACGTACGGACACGCGCCGTGCCCGAGTAGGAGCAGCAAACACTCGGGACGCACGAGGTCACACGCCAAATGCACGGCCGTTTTCCCGCCGTCCGCGTGATGGACGCACGCGTCGCGGCTGTCCAGGTACGCGCGCCGCTCGCCGTCGGTGGTAAAACCTTTCAGGGCGCGCACGATCATCTTCAGGATGGACACGCGGTTGTACCGCACCGCCACCGAAAGGTGCGGCGCGGCGGAAGCCTTGCAGCAGCAGAAGCTGCGGCTGGGCGCGTCCAGCGCGTTCACGGAGTACCTGTTGAGTAGGTAATGCGCGTACTGCTGGTGGTCGTGCACCAGCGCGTACAGGAGCGACTCGGAGGGGCTAAAGGCGCACGCTCGCCCGTCATCTTCCCAGTGGAAAACCTCCATGGTGCGCATGTCCTCCAGCAGCCAGACCGGAAGCCGATCCCTCACCGCCTGGTAGAAGGCGAACGATGTCCGCTGGCATTGCTTCTGCGACTTGTAATTCGCGCGCTCGTCAAACGGCTGCGCGCCCACCTCCCACGGCATGACGCTTATATTTCAGAGTTCACTGTTGACTTTCCAACTTCCCCAGGGAGCTGCGGGGGGGTGAGAAGGTCCTGGAACAGCGAGACCCGTTTTTGATCTCAAGCACTTGTGTGTTTTGTTGCTCGGAGGCTGCAGGTTCAAGCCCCCGTCCGGAGCTCCATGGCAGCTTTTTAAACGGTCTGCCGGTGTCGCCTCCTCTCTGATCCTCGGGGGCGAGCAATCTCATTGGCCGGCAGCTCATTCCACTGTGCAATAGAATGTCACATGACCGCCGGTTCAAAGTCTCGCGTCCTTAACTCGGTCCATATTTGCTGAACAGTGCGAGTTTGAGGTTGTGCGTGACGCGTGACGCGTCTTATCGGGTGTCGCGCATAGTGAACATTGCGCTGCTCTCGTGTTCAGTTATATAATAAGAAACACAAACGACTCACTGTCACGGTTCGTCCTGCAGATACAGCGACATAAGCTAGTGAAGACTCACACAAACGATATGCAGCCGATCACTGACTGTTCTGCTTTTTCGACCTGATTAATCAGATAATTATCAGTTCAACTCCACAATAATGTCTATGGTTGGTTCACAGCTCCCCCTGGTGGGCATCTCGTGCAGCGCCTGGGGAAGCTTCGCAATCCCTCCCTACGTCCGTTGCCAGACACGAGTCAGTTAGTTATTGTTTGGTTTATGTGGGAATTTGTTAAAGTACTGATAAGGTCGTACAAAAAAAGATATTCTCCAAGTGTTAAACTTAGTATGTCTTATAGGTTAGATGATTTACATGTGTTAAAGTCTACTTCATTTTATGGCACTTTCCTCGTTTGACGTGAACCAACCATAGAACTTTACCAACAGACGTATTGCTTAAACTCCGGTCTTTTATTTATGACAAACTAAAACTAGCTAAACTGCCAATAGCGCCGCGGTTCTGGTAGGACGTGCACGTCGATGCCCACATACAACCGTTGAACTCTAAAATAACATACAACACGCCTCAAACCCTAAGCTCTGGGCACGTGAGGTGCTGGTAATACCAAATGAAATGGCGACAATATTTTTCCTGTATATGACAATTGGAATCAACAAAGAAAAATCTTGGAATATTTATTTTATACACCTCTGTACTTGAACAATCTAATAGGCCAACCGCTTCTTTATCAGTGACCCTTTGTAATTAAGCAATAGCTCACGACAGGCCTTGGTATAGCTAACAATATCACAGTTAAGGTGCGTGGTTCGGCCCGAGGCGAATCAATACAGTATTTAATGAATACAAAAAGTAGTCCCACCTGGCTGCCTACACAATGGTGCATGGCGGTTGCTATGCAACATACATCACAGGCTACCATTTCAGTTTCCTTCAATCTTTTTGACTATTTATTTATATTTATTTGCACGTTGCCGTTTATTGTGCAGCCACTGAAATACTGTCCAGCGTGAGTAGTGTCGGTTATTTTACTTACCAAACTTACGTCAACAGTGAGGTCGAAGTTTACATTTGTATTACATTTGGAGTTTCCATCTAACGTTAGCCAGTTTGCTAACGTTACTTTCTAACGATAGTTTGTCGCGGAGTGATACGGATCTGTGCAAAGGAATTTGACGTCACGGCCGTTGTATACGCTCATTATACTGCTACTATGAACCAATCACATCGCTTGATTTGAGCTACCCGTTATATAAACCAACAATATACCAACCATATAGTTATATTGTATATGTTTTTATTCTAAATGTAGTTTTCTGATCATGCTAACATGCTAATGGACTGTTATAGTCTAGCCTACTATTCTATGACTGTAGCAACCTTCAACTTCAAGTCCTTCTATGGCAAAACGTATTGAAACGTGTCTGAAATAAATCATGATTCTGAAGCATTTCTCTTCATAAATTATAATCCAAAAACTCACATTAGCTCTTGTTCTGGATTTCACAGATGGCTAGCTTTGATTTTGCCTACTGTGTGAAGCGTAGCCTACACTTTCCGTGCCTGAAATGTTAAAAACAGAGTACGTATTTGGTTTTTATCTTGTGTATAAATATTTTTCATGGTCCTTTTGTCCAAACTCAACACTCTTCTGTGTGCATGCGGACCCAAGGTGAGCGGAACTGCAAAAACTGTGAGTTGGCTCATATGGGTTCAATAAAGCTGTGATTTAAGTTGTGATGTAAGATGACTTGCCTCAAAAGTGATGAGGAAAATCTTAAAAACAATTCTGAAATTGACAGGGAGTCAGAGTAATGAAGCCAGAAAGGACAGAGTTGCAGTACTCCAATTGCGAGAAAACGAGGGCGTGGATTTCTTTCTCCAGATTATTATACATATATGAAAGGAACAATTTGATTCTAGAGATTGTTCTTAGGTGGACGAAACATTACTGGACAACTTTCTTCACTTTCTTCATACATAACTCTTTCTGGCAGCTGGTTTCACACAAGCAGACGGGACCAAGGCCAATCCCTATATTTTACGGTCAGCAGATAGGCAATTCGTGTCACCAGGTCTCAGCGGAAGGTATATCTGTGTCGTCCGCGTAGCAATGAAATGAAATATTGTATTATGTGAATAATGTGGCCTACAGGCAGCATGTAAATAGAGAATAAAATTGCAACAAACTCAAAAGCTGTCCATGGCTGAGTCACCACCGCTGTTGCGTTAAAAATCCACTGCAGACTCTGTCCCAGTCGAACTCGAGAATTATTCATTTAAAATAATTTCTTTGTTATTTTTTGCCCTGCACCATAGTTGTAGGTATAGGCTATTATGAGGTTTGCTTGGATAAACAAAGCACATACTGTATTTCATCTTGTAACATGAATCCTCTCTCCTCAAAGGGGCAAAGGGTGTGCATCAGCCTCATTTGCATCCATCACACAATCACTTAGCTGAGTAGGAAGCCTAAGCCTTTACCCCTGGTGGACTGAGCTGACTTGCCTTGCACCTATAGCCTACTGAAGGCATCTGTAGCCACTTCACGGAGGTTATTGTTTTTTCAACTGGGCCTACAAGTAACTATTTGACACAGTTATCTGACTAAAAGTGTCTAGTGACTAAAAGAATATTGATAGCATTAGTAGTAGGTTGCTTGCTTCCTCTCCCCCACTTCTAGTTTCCAGCACGGCTGTAGCCATGCAGCTAAAGCCTAAAACCTGGTGATTCTGGTTTGCAAAAATGTAATTGTTGTAGTGTTTAAATTAAAAAATTATATATTTTCCAAAAACTAGAGACTGGGATCTTTGTAAACACAGTGGAAATATGTTTATGAGAAACAATGGATCAGAATGGCTGATGAATAGAACTGTAAGAGACTGCCACTGGACACTGACAGTGGACCAAATTTTTTTTCATAGAAATGTAAATATATGAAATATAAATACAATTTGATAAATAGTACAACCAGAAAAACTGAACATTATGCAGTGGTCTCTTAATTTTTTCCCGAGCTGTATATAATATGGACTGAGAGCTGAAGCGGCCAGAACAGCAGTTGATCAAACAGAACACACAAAAGCATCTAAAGAGTTTGGTTCATATCAAGTCATTTAACATGATTTCATTCATTAGAAATTAAACAGATTATAACATAAAGAAAATACGTTTCTGCAGCTATAATGATAAACGATTAAAAGAGCATTTCTGACCAAAAGAGAAACACACAAATCTGTAGTGGGCCTATATCAGATTTCTATTGCCATCACTACGTTCAAGAGTTCCTGTTTAAAAAAAAAAAAAAAGGAGCCTTTTCATCGGTTGACAGGAGTGTTGTGCATAATGAGCTGAACTTCCCTAAAACAGAGGGTGCGTTTTGTTCTCTACAGGCCTGTCTGCATAGACTTTATATCGATGTCTTTATATCTCTGATCTCAGGTCAGTTTTGATTTCGTGTCTTTTAGCGGATCATTCTGTAAGTTTTGTCATCGACGCGTTTTTTACAGTAGAACTTCCATCAGTAAGTCAGCTAGCTACGGTAGTGAGGTACCATGGTTCCAGAAAGAACACTTATATATCTATAAAGATATGCAGATATAATTATTTGCAGAGATACAGTTATATATGTTTACAAAGGTTTTTAAAAAGGTAGCCAGGTGAGCTGGAAAGCTAACTGGGACCAGTAGCACGCCAACTAGCAGCTAGCCTACCAGGCTAACAGGAACTTTAGTTTAGCCTGGGTTAGCTTTTAGGTTAGCCTGGGTTAGCTTTAGTTTAGCCTGAATTAGCTGTTGGGTTAGCCTGATTAGCTGTTCGTTTTGCCAATTTAGCTGCTAGTTTAGCCTGGCTAGCTGTGGTGTAGCCTGTGTTAGCTTAAGGATGCCTGCGATGTTGGAGAGAAGCGGCGTGGAAGGGAAGCGGAGAGGAAGAAACGCGGTTAATAATCCCAGTAAAAGTTTCTCTACTGGAGCCAGTAATAATATTAATAATAACAATATTAATAGTTGGGAAGAAGAAGGAAGTTCAGCCTCCAGCAGCGACGAAGAGCATGGTGGGTAGCCTCGCTCTCTTCTTAGTCTCAACAGTCTTTTACTGGGTTCTATTGGGTTCTAACGAGCCTGTTTGTCTAGGTGGAGGAGGGATGCGGGTCGGATCGCAGTACCAGGCCGTGGTGCCGGATTATGACCCAGGTAGGATCAGAAACGCAAACACTTGGAGACAGTTCAAGACTTGGTAGCCTCGAACACCCGTTGAGGAAAATGCCACTAATAAATAAGAAATGTGAAAAAAACAGCCTGATAGTTAGGTAAACTGCTAAATATTATTAAACCGATTTATAAATGAAAGAGTTTAAGTAATTCTATAACTTATTTACATTAAAACATATCTTCATTATCTTAATGTTAATTACCAAATTGCCACAAAAAAAATGAATTTAATAAAATTGCTTAAGAATTATTTGCAGAATATGATTTCCATACCTCTGTAAGACTGAGACTGGGGACAGTACAGGAAGCAGAAAGCCAGATATGTTGTGATGAACCTTTTTATTTTTGAATGCAAAAGCAGGTTTATTTTAGGCAGATGTACAGTCATACAATATTTCTACTTCCTGTTTCTTTGCAGACTTGCAGTTCATGTGTATTCTATGAAATAATACGATGATTAATATGACTTTAAGACCATTTTCCATCTGCTTTCAAAAATACAGTTAGTGTGGGAAGCCAAACAGCTCTAGGCTGGACTGGTCCACTACTGGTCTGGACTGGTCTGGACCGGTCTGGACCCTGGCTGCATGTATCCTAACTGACATGTATTTTGCAGAGGTTGCCGTGGCAGCCCAGGAGCGGGACAACCTAGGCATGTTGGTGTGGATTCCCAGCACCATGCTTTCGGAAACTAAACGTAAGCAATGTACAGCGTGTGCATGAATGGACACATCGTGTGTGTGTGTGTGAAGTGCATTTAACATGCGAGTTAGCCTAAATACATCTTGTCTGACTGAAGTAGCATGTTTGTTGGCCTTCAGTAGATGAATACATCGCCATTGCCAAGGAGAGACACGGCTACAACATGGAGCAGGTATGTTGACGTTGCTGACAGGTTCTGTCCGCGGAGGACCTACGCATTCACCATCGCACACACCGTCACGCATACAAGAATGGTGTATGTGTGTATGCATGATGGTGTATGTGTTCATGCATTCACAGGCCCTGGGAATGCTCTTCTGGCATAAACACAATGTGGAAAAATCTCTGGCTGACCTTCCCAATTTCACACCGTTCCCGGACGAATGGACGGTGGAGGACAAGGTTCTGTTTGAACAGGCCTTCAGCTTCCACGGGAAGACCTTTCACCGGATCCAGCAGATGGTCAGAACACACATCCATACTGCAGTAGTATTTCTATTAGTGCTGGGTGATTATTCGACCATGTCGATTCTATCGATATTTTGTAAAAACATGCGAAAAAGAAGTTGCAACCAAATCTGAAAATTCTACAACTCTTATTTACTCGCCTGAAGTGAGCCCTCTGGTGGCCATATTATACACTACACATTTAAATATACCTAGTGCTATTCATATTCTACTTTGTGTTACTCTTGAAATGTTCTCTGTGGGGCCATGCAGTAGGGAAGATGGTAATTATTATGGTGTGTGTGTGTGTGTAGCTTCCTGACAAGTCCATGTCTAGTCTGGTGAGGTTCTATTACTCCTGGAAGAAGAGCCGCAGTAAAACCAGCCTGATGGACCGGCATGCCCGCAAGCACAAGAGAGAGAGAGAGGAGAGGTGAGGGCACTGGTTCTACTGCGGGCTGCCCAGTACCCGCCACAGTCCTCTACTGTGCTATTCGAGGTGGCCGCCTCCGTCAAAACGCGCATCTCACCTGGACTCCACTGGCACCACAGAAGCGCTGATAAATTAGCATGACATCAGGTCATTGGCTGAGCACAGACGCTAGGCCACATTACTGCTGGTTGCCATGTTGCACTTACAGCACAGAGCACAGAACCCAAAGTAAACAGACTATTCGGGAGCTTATAACGCCGTTTTGATTGGATGATGCAAAAGTAATCTTCTACAATGTTTTTCAAATGTGCCGTTCAGTAAATATGCACAGTGTTGTGGTCTCATAGATGAACTGATGGGTGTCCCGCTGTTCAGTCCTCTGTAATCGTGTGTCTGTGTGTGCAGTGAGGAGGAGGTAGAAGAGAATAATGGACATTCACCCAGCGACACAGAGTATGAACCAGCCAAGGAGGTAACTCTCACGACTGCTGTCACTTATCATTTCTTCTGCTACTAGCTTTCTTCTGCTAACTATTACTATTAGGACTTCTGTTGATACTCGTACTATTATAATAACTACTAAAAGTTAAATACTGCTACCCTTACCGCCACTACTTGTATTGAAGCTACAATCCGTGATTTCTCTGCTACCACAGTCATGCTGTATTACAACAGCGCTGAAACGCAACCCACCCGAGCCCATGCAGCTTTGAGCGGCTGTCCGTCTGCACCCGGCCCGTAGTTATCCAGACGCCTACACACAGTCTGAGCACGAAGTAGGAACATGACGCAATAATCGGCGGTTTCCTTTCTGAGCCATACATTTTAAGTGCGCTGAAATTTTGACAGTTTGTGTGATAGGAACGATATTGCAGTGACTTATTGTTCATGCACTGAATGTTCCAGCTATTTATCAGTTTCCATGTGAGAACTGAAGGTAAAGCCCCATTTACTGTATATCCCTGATTCCATTCAGCCATACATAGGCTAATGAACTTTTTACTGTACACTCGGATACGATTGCTTTTATGTCGTAGGAATCTTGATGCATGCATTTATTCTTGTGTGTTAGTGGGACCAGAGTTGGTCAGACCAGTTACCTACTGAGATTCTTGATGCCTACGGGCCAAGGTCCCATACAGGCTTATGCCCCATCAGGATCTGTTTCAGTCTGCATCAGGTCCCGTACGGTTTATAGCTACCACTGACCAGTGGAACAAGAGCTGTCCTTTGGTTCAGTGAGCCATTAGCCATGGAAGTAGAAGTGGCACAATACCCTCTTTAAACTACTTCTGTATTTACTATTGATACTAATAATACTGTTGTCACCACTACTTTAACTACTAATGTTCATCATGGCTGCTTTTACGTTAACTACTTTATAAACTGGAATTACTATAACAACTACTACTAGTAGTACTATTCAATTAAAGTTCATTACTACTACAACCGCTTTTGTTACTGTAAATGTAATATTATTACTACTACCAGAATAATTAACCTCCCTACTACTAAATCTAACTAGCCATGGAGGAACACAATCTGACTGAGTGACTTGCTGGTGTGATAGTGGTTGAGTGGCTGATTGTGTTTTGTGTTTAGCAGGGGTCGGGACCAGAAAGGTCAGAGGTCAAGCCAGCCCCTGTCCAGAAGGTACCTGAATGTCCTCCATATAGACAGACCTGTCTAAACCTGTCTCAGGTCACTACACTTACACTTACACTTACAGCATTTAGCAGCCCCTTTTATCCAACCTATGCTGACTGGGGCCATACACTAGTCAGCATAGGTAAACGCATTCTGTTGGAATTCTGTAAGAAGGCCTCAGTCATCAGGGATAACGGGGTTACAATTACAATTGCTGATATGTTCTTGGTGGATTCCAGGCTTTAGTAAACTCTTTGCCAACAACGCTAGTAACAAACTAATAATTCTACTGTCCTCCTAGCCTAGCGGCATAGACAAGACTCCCACCATAAGGAGAGAAGGTCCAACTCTGTCTGGGAAAAACCTCCAGCGTGCCAAGAAGAAACCTCCTAAAGGCATGCACCTGAGCCAGGGAGATGTAGCTGCAATGTCCACTAGCGCCCCCACAGCACAGGGGGTTATACGGCAGTTGGACACTGAGCTAGTCGCCATCAAACGTCAGGTGTGTTTCTCTACAGCCACAGGTGACTCTTAACCTGCCTGTAGAGAGGGAGCTGTGTCATCACTAGGCTGAGGTACATTATTGAATAACAGATGTTTAGTATAGATATATTCATATATATAGATATGTTTTCTCTATTAGTACTTATTCTTTCTTATTTATTCAGACAAACAGGCCAAAACTGTATTCAAATGATATGGTTAGATATACACTACATATTAAATGTTGTTGTTGTTATTTATATGGCAATAATATTCTCGTGCTTCTCAGATCCAGACCATCAAGCAGACCAACAGTACCCTGAAGGATCAGCTGAACTCTGGACTGGAGGAGTACAGAGTTCCGGAGGTAACCATAGTAGCAATGGATCAGCAGGTACCATGGGAACGGAGGAGTTCTGACGACCTGTCTTGTGTTCCCAGGTCAGTCAGAAATGCAACGCTCGCTGGACCACAGACGAGCAGCTGCTAGCAGTACAAGGTAAGCTAGGCTAGGAGCTACACCTAGCAGCTACAAGCTACAATGAATAGTTCGATTACATATCGGAACTGGGGATTTCCGACATCCCGACAGGGATAATAAATAATAATAATAAAACGCCCCCTCATCTCGGAATTCCATGTCTCGGGCAAGGTTTCAAAACGCAGAGTTCCCGATTCGACGTCACAGCAACTTTGCTGCCCACACTGTCAAAGATAGACGAGTTTTAATAAGTTTTAATATTTTTTTAAAACGCATCGAAATGCATGTAAAGCTATTAACATTGAAATGTGGTTTTAACGTTGACGGTCGCTATCGACAAGGTTAGAAACTACTCAACACAGGATTGTCAATTGTCAATTGTTTGCGATGCTGGTATGCAACAAGGGAAGCGCAAAGCACAGGCGTCCGTGTAACTTCACACCAGTGCGTTTCCCACTTCTGACTAAAATCGGAACGCAGCATTACACCCGAGGCTAGGTAATGACCACATGCTAGGCTAGGAGTTATTACTAACGGTACAAGGTACTGTCCACTTGCTATGCTACTAGCTACTCCTGGCAATGCAATGTAACGTCCACATTCTAGGCTAGAATCTATTACTAGCAGTGCAAGGTAATGCTCACAGGCTAGGCTACTAGCTACCACTAGCATTACAAGGTAATGCTCACAGGCTAGGCTACAATCTATTACTAG
>JAODLI010013269.1:0-24723 GCA_027575585.1 Percopsis omiscomaycus | reverse complement strand
TACTATGTGGAATATCGCAATATGTAATGTATCGCAATGTATCGTGATATAATCGTATCGTGACCCTTGTATCGTGAGGTCCTTGCCAATACCCAGCCCTAGGCTGAAAGTGTGCAATCCCTTGAAAAAGCTGTAAACCAGGTATGCCTGGTAATTTTTCTCTTACACTGTATTGTCAGAGTAACATTAGGCTTCACCCATATAATATTCCAGATTTCCGTCCATTTAGAATAACTACCGGACATATGTTTTAAATAGCCATATAATAGTTTACTTTTAAACAGCAATAAAACACAAATGCTATGATCCAACAAATGTATTTTATTAAAAGTAGTTAGCATGAATGAACCCCTAACTTTTCGCTAATTGTAAGGGTCATATTCATGTACTATGTAGTGTATATTTATGACACTCCGACACGAAGCATTAAGGCTAGAACATATTCGGCGTATTGGGTGGCGTGCGTACCTCTGCGGACGAGGCACGACCATGGAGCAATACATACTACACGCAACCTGAACTAGGTGCTGGAGCGATATTCTCCGAACGAAAGGTGGCACTATATACAATTTTGTATTTGCTTTTAAATCAGTAGAAATGGCAAAATGTTGCCAAGGAAGACTGAGGAACTCCTCAGAACTCCTCTGTCCTTTATTATTGTTGGGAGAACATGCAGTACAAACTATAGTTCTATGATTACAACACAGCAATTTACAACTTCCTAACAACGTAATATTTGTGCGCGATTGTCACCTGCCAAAATATATAAAGGCTTTTTTGCTCACTTTAAAATTTAAAAACTGCATTTAATTTAATTTTACTCGCTTGTGTGTTTCCCCTGTTGAAGCAACGTGATGTGGAAATTACCGGCACTGACGAGGTTTCCTGACTGTCTTCCTCCTACTGGATGAAAACGTATCAGTATGTTTACGTATTCTTGTTGTGATCTATGCAGCCCATAGACTAAACCAGTGGTTAGAAACTTTTGTTTGGCTTCTCTACCCTGTGGCTCTGTCAGTCTGAGGAGATTGTCAAGGTAGGTGAAGTGAAGCAGCATGGGAAAGTACGGCAACCCACTTAAACGGCATGATCGTCTGAGGCTGCCTGTGTCAACTCTAACAAGCCCATGGACCTCACTTCATCCACTAAGCATCCACTAATCAGGGCTGGGTAGCCAACGAATCTGATAAATCTGATAAATCGTTCAGGCTGCAGAGGGAAGGATAATATCTAGAGGCCCTCAGGGAATATCGATTGGATATAAAATACTTTTTTTTATTTTCATGAATCCGGTAGAAACCCACACAGGATGAAGAAGTGAGCAATACTGTATTTCACTGTGTCTTTACCAATGAGCTCGTAAGGAATCAAAATCATAAATTTAATCCCAGGTAACAAATATAATGGCTCACGGGAGAGAAACCTCAATCTCAGTAAATAACTCTCCCCCCCTTTTTTCTCTTAACTTTTTTGGAGTAATGTCTTGTGTCAAGGGGTGCTGGGCGGTCGGCTCGTCTGGCCCATTACCTCTGATCACTTATACACTGTCCAACACGAGGAGACATATATGGAACAGAAGACACTGGCCTGAACGCTCCTCCAAAAATATTAGTGAGGGGAGAGTAAAGAGGGGAAAGTGACGACTCAGCCTCTGTAGTGCGCGTACACACACAGTACATGTGTGTAAGCAGGAGTCTATTAAATGCTGGTGACAAATGAGTTTAGATTCCAGCTAATGTGTTTGAATGGTTGGACCATTTCACGAAGACAAAGCACAGCTTCGGTAATTAATTTGGGTTCAGTTCCCCATCAAAACCTGTGTCTGACCTTTATGACCCAGCTGGCAAACCTTGCGGGACCAAACACAGACAGGGCGACCCAGATTCTGGCCTGGCCAGGAAGAGGGGACCTCGGCCAGCCTCCTGCTGCGCCCAGCCTAGCAGAGCCCTGATGAGACACGACAGGGAGACTGCGGAGGCAGGAACCCTAGGAGGGAATTTTTAGGACTCTGGGGGGAGCGATTGTGCGTCTGTCTGTGTGGAGTTTAAAGAAGCACTGTAGTTAGCTGGAGATGTCCCGAGGTGGGTCTAATGATGATGTTTACTACCCAGGTCGCGTGGCGGCTTCCAACGTGCAGTGACAACTAAATCTGCACACATCTTGTACAGTTGCATTGTTCCACATACTTCATAAATTTGATGAGCATGATGACTGTACTTTTTCCTGAAAAGACAGCCAGGTGGAATAGCAAACAGAAAATTTGTGCTTGTGCAGTGCCTTCTTTACACACGTCTGGCTGAATGGCGCATACTGCACATATGTGGGGGAGGGAAATGGCTTCATCTGAAATTGAAATTTGCACTACCTAACATGGGGGATTCCTTGTTTGACCACTAGATGCAGGGCTTAAAGCAAGGAAAATGTCTGTGCCCGAAATGTGTTTGGGGGTTACAAGAAAGAATAGAGGAAAAAGGGATTCACGAAATATACCTAAAGAAATTATTTTTTCTTTTTTATTTTTATTAAAAAACATTACCACAAACAATAACAAATACAAAGTTTTTTTCTAGTTAAAGAGTTTGGTACTAGTCTATTCAATAACCTGTAGAAACAGAAATATATATCTTTTGAAGATCTTAGAATTTCCCTAATTGTAGAATCACCCATGAAATGTGAAATGCTATGAAATGTCCTCTTCTGCCCTTTTTTCCTGGTACTCCGGTATAGGTGTCTCCTTATCTACTATTCTAAGCTTTTGTTTAAAAGGTTAGAGACTTTTTTTTATATTAGCGATCGCCATTAGCTCAGCACTTGGCTCACAGCTACGTACAAGTAGAACTGTACAAATAAATGGACACGATTTGGAAAAGAAAAGGCGGTGCGAAGTGACGCCAAGCCATAGCCTAGAGAGCTGTAGGTCTAGGCTTCAAGTCTGATGGATAGCGGCTGTGGCGCATATTGCGACCCATTTCAGAAAGACCCGAAACAAAAACATGCACTAATTATCTTTTTTAAAATCTAAAACGGGCACACGCCAGAATTCCGGCACAGTGCTGGAAAACTTTAAGCCCTGTAGATGGCAGCACATGTAGGTAAATAAACATCACCCCAACCCCTCCCACACAGATTCATTCTCACACGCAGCTTTCACTCCTACGAAACCAAAGTGAGATCTCAACTGTTCAACTCATCTGCAAAACGCTATACACTGTATAACTTGGGACTAAACACCCAACACAAAAATAAATATAATAATAATAATGTTAAAAAGGACCGGTTGAGCATGCTCTCGTTTACATAGCTGGAGCCAACTTCTCAAAAGCGCTCGAAGCTCAGGGGAGTTTGCCGCCGTGCTACGCCTTAGTAAAACAGGTCAGGAGAAGTTCCTACAATTCTACAGACGTCATTTGATAAATGAGGGCCATTATTCCCACTTCTGTGCATGGTCAAACTAAGATGCCCATAGCAAATCGTAACATAGCCAGCTATTAACAGACAAGAGGCTGAAGACAAACGTAGTCCATGACATCATACTTACATTGCGTCCGTTCTGTGCAGGGCGTCTAATTCGTGGAGACTTCTGTAGTCTTCGGCACAGGCGCAGATCATACGAAGTGTTCGAACTGCAACACACAAACATTACATGTAACCAATGTCGATTGACAGACCAGGACAATATTGAGTTAACATTTTACTCATCAACTTGCATTATGTACTCATTACTTCGACTATATAACGGAATACAATACTAATATGCAGACGTGTTACATAAGCCATAACGCCAACATTTGTTCAAATAGCCAATTGGTGTTACTTCTGATTATTTAATCTCTCTCATTTTGTACAATACACACCAATAAACCAAAGTGTTCACCTTCCCTTTGAAAGGGTCAGTTATACAGTTAACAAGAACCTTCAAACCTAGTTTTGAGGGGGGAAAACAGACTGACCAATACACTCCAGTTTCCTCTGCGGACAGAAGTCTTTACACAGAAGTTTCAACTCCTGCACCGCAGACTCGTAGGGGTAGGAACCCGGTGCTGTGCCAGGGTCCTTGGGGAAGAGCTTGAGCGGGACACCCAAATCTCCAGGTGAAGCATCATGGTAGCGCCTCATGCTGCATTCAAAGGCCAGCTCTCTCCCTCTGTGCACATGCCTGAACCCCACACATAAAGGCATGACATTTACATACTTGAAATGTCATGGAAATATTATTTAGCATATATCACTTCACATATTTTTCAATGTGGGTGCTATGACAATCAGGCACGCAGACCACCACTGCCACACAGTGGTCATTAGAAGATATGTAGTCAGTTGCCCACAATTAAATAGTTTATAGTTTATTTCACCTGCAAATATATCAATGTTGATCTAATAAATCTAGAGCCATATTTGTAGCATTCATCATCACTCTTCTGTCCAACCATCAGACAGGCAATTTCAGGTCCAGATGTTGGTCCAATCCATAAACAATGCATGTTCATTACAGGGCACCCTCTTAGTGAACAATGAAATCTGTTCACCAAAACCAAATATCTCCCATAATGCCATGCAACATAAACACCGCCCACCTGTCTTGTTTTCATATTTGAGAGTCTTTACATAATTCGCAGAAATATCCAAGGCTGTGAGCAATGAAGGCTACAATGTCAAGGGTTAATTTGAACCAAGAGGGTATAAAAACAAGCAAATGGAATTGACCATTACATCATTTGTGCAAGGTGTGCTATTCTTGACTGACAAGTTTGTTCCCCTAAAGTCCTCAGAGATTCCAATCAGAGGTGGAAAATTCCCGACTTCAGAGAGTGAAAATCCTGCCAGGGTTTCCTTCTGCTTGTTCATTTAACCAGGTGATTTTAATTATTAGTCCCTGTAATTGAAATAGTACTTTTCCACCTCTGATAGCATGAGACAGAGTTTGAGATGTATACCTAAACAAAGACAGCAGGGGCCCCCAGAGGGGCGTAAAGAAGGCTTCTTCTATGCTGGTGACACACAGGTCCTTAGAAGTGGCTGTGTTCAGACACTCAAATGACAACAAACAGAGAGACAGCAACTGATCTGAAACACACAATCACACAACTCTTAGCAACTTGCTAAAAACAGTTAACAATTACCAAACTTGCCTGTTAAGCATATGTAATCAAACACACCCACCAATGGCAATGTGAATGTCTTTGACGATGGACTTGAGGTGTTCCTTTAGTGCCCTGGCCTCCTGCTCCTTGACGTCTCTTTCGTCCCCCTGCAGCGAGGGTTCAAAGGTCACATTCGAGTCCATCCCGGACTCGTTGCCGTGGGCCGGAGCCCAATCCAGTTGAGTGAGGAACTGCTCCAAGTCCTCAAAAGAGTTCTCCCGCTCCCCTGTGAAAGGCGTGCAAGGCTGCACTCTCTCCTCTGGCTTGCTGGGGTTGAGTTCATGGGATGGCGAGGGAGACAGGGAAGGATCGGAGCTGAAACTCTCCCCAATCCCAGGGCAGACATGTCGGGTTGGGTTCTTCTGGAAGTCTGTACGGAGACTAGGGCTGTCACAACTGGCCAAAAATGACGTTTGAATATTCTTTCATAAAAAGCACATCGGTTTGAACCATACAAATATCAATTTTGTCCATAACAGGGCAAACCAATACAACGAGACACACCTACTTGTATAGCTATGTTTATTTCAACATAAACATCTTTTAGATCTTTTAAAAAATCTAATAAACATAAAACATCGTCCGTAAAACTTCATTTAAAGAATGCACCGTCTCTTGGCGCGAGATCAAATAAATTATTCATAATTAATATGTTATTCGATAGCCACATTTTTTATACAGGTGAGGTAATATTTTTGAGATGTGCCCTCAGGTTGCTAGTGGTGGAATGGTAGGTTAACTGTAGCTTACATACAATGTGTTCTTGAGGTTCCACAATTTTTCCGTCTACTGACCAAAATCAAAAGTATTTCTAAACGGGGCTTTTTAGATTGCTTGGAGTGCAAATCACTCTCTCTGCGGCCGAGTTGGGTTATGAACTCGGCCATCATTACCACAGGGTTGCTGAATTATTTGCTCGTTTCAGATTGACCTACATTTCATTTTCAATCAATTAAAGCCGCCATGGTTGGGCTACTTCTTTTCTTTTTCTTTCCCACAATCGAATTATTATAATTTTTTATATATAAAAAATATATACATGTTTTTTTTTTCTTTGATTTGGGAGAGTTTGTTTGATTGAGTTTAAAGAAGTTTGTTTGATTGAGGGCATAGAAGTGACACTCCTTGAATGCACACCCAGAGCCTCAACTTTCAGCCATTTATATTTTGAAACTGACAATAAACTGTAAAAGAAAGTGTCTGTAGGGGGAAGAGTAGAGAACAGTGCAACTCTGGTGTCATTCAGCCGCAGTCATACCTGGCTGAAGCAAGCTCTGTGCGCTTTGCGACGGTCTGAGGTTTGGAGCAGAACTGGGTGCTAGACCTTTACTGACGATGGGGTAGAGCTGGTTATAAACCCGGTACTGGTGCTTTCTCAACAGCTTCACAACCGGATGGTCCACACAGCTGGGGAAACAACATACAGATGACAGGTAAAAAACAAACAAACACACACACTTCTATTGATTTCCTGCAAAACAAAAAAACACAGGAAAATATGTAGTGACATTCTTCTTCATTTTTACTTTTAATGATTAGGAGCAAGACAACAGGTTCACACAGAAACATTGTATCTGCTCTTGTATTGATGAGATACAACCCAAACAAGAGTTGACCCTTGGATTATGTCCTGTGACTTGCTGAGGATGATCATTTAGTTAGCAAAATATTTAGTTATATAAAGTTAAACATAATGTTAATACGTTCCGAATATCCTCTTCAAACTTGGGAGAAATGCAGCAAACTGTCACTGTTAGGAGCCAAACAGATAACTATTGGATCACTGCTGCTAACTCGTGTAAAGAATTTGCCACATGTCGAGGGGGCAGGATAATCTAGTGGTCTAGGTGTTGGGACTCCCAGCCGGAAGGTCGTGGGTTCGAGCCTCAGAGTTTGCCTACCTGTAAGCATCCTTGAGCAAGATGCCCAACCCCTACCTGCTCCATGTAATAGCACCATGTAATTGTAAGTCGCCTTGGATAAATGCGTCTGGTAAATTATCTAATTGTAATGTTGACATAACCAATAGCACAGATAACATTTTACACAGCTGCAGTTACAGTACCTGAGAAGGTATGAGACGAGGCCTGAAACCAGAGTGACATCATCAGGATTCTGCCTCAGGCTGGCTTTCCAATGTTTCGGCCAGTCCTACAGGAATCACACACCCACCAGTTACAACAAAATAACATACCCATATTTTAAAAGTAACTTGATACAGTACAAGGTTACTCCCTATGGAAAGTAGCTATTTGTATCAACAAAATAAATATAAATTGGATATTTGAATAAGTAAAAGATTAAAATGTCAAGTTTATCGTTTCATCGAAATGTAACCTGACTACATAACATCAGAGGTCACGTTAACCGAATATTTTCCACCATTGACTGAATTTGTTTTAACAGTGAGAAAAATCTGAAGGCTGCCCGTCATTTTGAGAGATTAGAACACCGAGGGCAACCTACCGTAACTTTAAGTAATTCACACCCCTGTCCAGTTGGTGGCGAGTGTGTAAATAAAATAGCTGCCATCTAGTCTTGTCTTGGATCTCCCATGCATTACCTCGTTGTCTAGCTGGCTTTAGCCATCGCATTGGCAGGCTATATCACTACATAGTACATACCATACCAAAATGTCATGGCAGCCGAGTGTCCGAAGTGCCATTGATAAACGAGGTGAAAAAAATAGGGATTGATACACTGGAGGGTGAAGGACAGGCAATACTGATAACGTTGATCAGCCAGCGGCAGCTAATGTAGAAAAGCTAATATTACAATTACACACTGCTATTACATGGAGCAAGCAGGTAGGGGTTAGACATCTATCTCAAGGATGCTTACAGGTAGGCCAACTCTGGGGCTCGAACCCACGAACTTCAGGCTGGGAGTCCAACACGCCGACCACCAGACTACCCTGCCTAACACGAGTTAAAATGACGGACAACAGTAAAGTCTAACGCAACCGCTGCATAACACTGTTACATTTATTGTGAGCCAACACTGGTTCAGGTAACCTGCGTTTAGCGGTACTGTGGTAGATTTGCAGAAAGTGAATCAAACCCACGTGGTCTTGTTCGTACTCCAGGACGTTGGTGTAGAGGACACGCTGTTCCTGGTCTTCAGCAGTCTCCGCCCCCGATGACGCAAACCTCCTGCCGGGACACACAACACACAAAACAAGATCCCCCTTGGTTAAAAAGGCATACGAACGTCTGATCTGAACAGGCACAGCAACAAAAGCGGCGTCCAACTGGATTTTAAGGGTCTTGAATCTCATTCCAGTCATTTTCTGCTGGGTGAGGAGACTTTGGGGAGAGCTGCCATAGAGGGACATGTAAATAAACTGGTGCTAGCGAGTCTGACATGTGTCTACTACTACCCCTCATTATGGACCGACTGTCAACGGATTTATTAGTCAACTGCTTATATGCAATGGAGTAGAAAGGCTAACAATCTAGCTGTTTACTGGTATCCCAACATAATCAAATATCACATAACATTCTTTAGTGGCTCAATACCTTTCAAGTCGCTGTTTGAGACATCCAAACAGAAAACTCTTACATGAGCCATATTAAGATTTATAATATTGTAATTCTGAACAGTGGAATATTAGCGTGCATGTAAACTCAATCCAGTATGCACCTATTAGCCTCTTCTTGCAGCCTAAGTCTCCTCTCTTCCATCTTTCTGTGGAGCTAACAGTGGAAAAAACATTGAGGAAAAACAAACAAAGCATTCATACTGGCCGTCATTTGGGATTTCTAACCCTCGATATAAATCATAATGTTATCGCCACAACCTCAGGTAAACATAACACCCCTGTCATGAAGAAAATCCTCAACACTAAATCAACATTCCACTTAAAAGGATACAGCATCCTGCCTTGCTTTAGCGATGATGAGGTTCTCCATCATCTGCCGCTGAAGAGAGAGTGTCTGTGTTGCAAACGGAGGGAAAGTTACAGATGAAATGTTGAAATACTTGCCAATACAAAAAAGTCCAAAATAAAAGATAAATATTACAATTAGGTCATTAAGCAGACACTTTTATCCAAAGCGACTTACAATTACATGCTGCTATTACAAGGAGCAGATAGGGGTTAGGTATCTTGCTCAAGGATGCCAACAGGTAGTACAAGTCTGGGGCTAGAGCCCATAACCTTCTGGCTGGGAGTTCAACACCTAGACCACTAGACTATCCTGCCAGCAAACATTCAGTCTTAAAAGGCACACTCCTCCATACAGCGCATCTTTAAACACAAATAACAGACACAGAAGATGAGTTGACCCCAAGAACACTGACGATGGTGACACACAGGGTCTGCTGTTGTCAGGGTTTCAGGTCAGTCAGTTATGTCATTGGATTAGCGCTAGAACAGTTAGAAATATATACTTGGTTTATCTTTGAACCATTTTAATTTGTCATTGAGGAATGCTAAGGCTAAGCAGAAATTGTAATGTTTAAATGTTGCAGTTTTCGTGAATATCAAAAATCAGCATGCAAAATTATATTTATCCTACTCAGTTGCATGAGCGTTAGTCTAAGCATTTTCAGTGGAAGTGTCCATTACAAATGTACAAAACTCTCCCTTTAACTGTTTATTTATTACATTAAGCCCTACAACGAATATGTTCTAATACTTGGAAAAGTGTCAGATTGTGGACGCTTATAAGGAAAAAAAGGCACGCGTTTGCCATTAATTTTAGAATTCAAACAAGATAACTAAGTTACTGCACAAAACTGAATGAGTGCGTTGTTGCTGCCTTAGGAAGTAGTGAAAGAGCTTTAAATAGTACAAGGTTTACTTCTTAAAAATAAAGCAGCAAAACTGCCTTGTTTGGCCTGTTCAGTCATACTAGCCACCAGTTGTTGAATAGGATACAGTGCTAAAGTTATGCTATTAAATAAATTACATTTAGTTTGTTGACTAGTAGTTGGCAAACTACAGAGTTCAATTAAATTCACATTACCTTCACAAACGTCTTTAGTTTCTTCCAGTAACAACGTAGCTTCGTTTGGCTACTAGTACGCCGGGACATTTTCTGTTTCTAAATGAAAATATTAGATCAAAATATCCCCGTGCGACAACGATTCTGTTGCGGATTAATAAACATTATGTAATCGCATCTATCTTACCATATCTCGAAGAGGAAAGATGACTAATATCAAAGAGACTTTGTAAAGATGATCGAAATTTGCTAACTGCAGTCCGCACAGCTTGCCCGCGCACGTACAAACCCAACCTGAACAAGTCGAACAGCGTGGACACTTGTCAGTCAATCTCGTGCCAGTCTGTCCCGGTCTGCGAAAAGGCATTCTTACCACCAATCAGGTGTCGCTCAGATATCAGCCAATCAACACCGCGAGTCAATGCATTGATTGAGCGAATTAAGCTAACATCTTATCAATTTGTCATAGAATGTTCTTAATCAATGCATGTGACTTTGTCCTTTTATTTACTTTAAATCAGTCTGTTCTTGACTGTAATGTTTTCAAATAGGGTGTTTAGAGCAATGTGATACACACTGCATTAACTCCCTTACATGTGATTTTGTCAAAGCACTTACCATTTCATACCATACACACACATACTAAACACTGCATCTAGCTCAGATATAGGCTATTACACTGTCCAAAAAGATGTGTACACACGTTTGTGTGTTTCAGGTGAATGCGCTATGATCATCATTAAGAATAAGTGTAATCTCAGAACTGGACACAACACTTTATGGGTCAAATGCTGAAACATACAGTAGGATAAAGGGTAAATATAAACACATCAGCAAGCATGCACTCACACAAACAGACTGACACACTAACCAAAGATGTCTTTTGGTAGGCTTGACCAGGAGTTAGCCTTGCCATACGAGCTTCATAACTGGCTTTCAATTTCTGGTTTAAGCGTGAGGCCTCTTGAATGGGGGTCAGTTCCCTAAAACACAAAAAAAATCCTGAGGGCCTATAGAGCAACAGTCTGTGTACATAAACATATGCCAACTTTAGCATGGGTAAGATAGCAGGCTCATAAAAAAGCTAGAGTTCATTTGATTTTACCGCAGCTTAAATGTCCCTAATCGTAAGTGAATTGTGTTATCTGAAGGGACCTGAAAGGGCTGGACTCATTTTCAAATCTCTATAACATGTAATTTTGCCCAAATTCGTTTTTGAAAGAAATATTGTACAAAACAAAACAAGTCAGATCTGGCCCAAGATGTGAAATCATTTCTGGATCGACATCTCTGACCTATCTAGTCACCCCCGCTCATATAGCCAATCATGTTGGGGCATGTTGAAAAAATGTTTTCAACACCAACTGAAACGGAAGGTTCAGCTTGAAGAGAGAAAAGTCTGTCCAAAATGACTGTTGGAAAATGGAATGATATGGGACCTTTGAAATCTGCTTGAGGTTCTGTGTTTTATCCTAGCTGTCTGTATGTAAAACGTGGCAATGTTTACGCTCCCTCAGAGTGTTCCCTTACTTTCTCCTGCTGTCCTGTGACTCCAAAGTCTGAACTCTCTGGAAGACCTCAGGAGGCAGAAAAGGGCAGGGATTTCCACCACCGTCTGACAAAACCCTGCGGTGGCCCCGTTTTGATGGGCTGCCTGGTTTCGACGGGCTGTCATTCACAATAGCAGAGGGAACAACTGTGGCGCCAAGAGGGATGAGGAGAAACATGAGGTGAATGGTTACAAGCACCACGTCATGTGGAGAATAATGAGCCTGATTTGATTTAGGATCAAAGCTTTATAATTCATTACCGACTGCTTTTGATGGAAAGACTCAATGATGAGTGCAAATGTAATTTGTATTCTACGATTATGCTCACACACATTCCACTGTGAGATCTAGATAATTAGCTATATAGGGCTCATTAGCTATAGTGGTAAACGTAGAGACAATGGTCATATTGAGATGCCCACATTGCCACTGATACAGCCGTTTTCCACTGAGCAGCATGACCCATAAGACCCATTATGATCACAAACAAAACAGCAGCTAATCTCCCCAGATGATGTGACACAATTCCTTCATTAGGCCCAGATACATCAAAAGACCCCTGACAGTGCAGATAAGACATGCAATGATTCAGCCCTCTACTGCAGAATCTTTAATACAGAACATCATCTTGTTACAAAAAAGCAGTTAAATCTTAAAGGTACACTCCTCTATTGCGTTATGAAACTGAACTGTGCACAGAATTGGCTGTAGGGGGTTTTAGGGGGAGGGGTACAGAAAAAGTGAGCTTACAGTGCTGGTGGGGGAGGAGTAGTGAGGAATGCGAGCTGCTCAGCATTATGAGAGGGGCCAACGACCATCGAGTATCAAACCAAAACATATTTGTAATGCTGGTTTCAGCTACAAGAAACCAGCATTACATCCAGGCAGACACAGACTGAGAAGTGTTAATGAGAAAATATACTGACCTACAGCTAGACACAGCTATCACTAACGTTCAAGACGATATTAAATCAGTGCACTATAGCAAGTTATATGCATGGTATCCTAACTTGCTTGCAAGAGAAATGTATTCACCGGCGTTTGCGACAGTAGTGGTTGAGGGGGCAATGCTCTGGGCGGTCGATGTTTCCGACTGGACAGTTGAACAGGAGGAAGGTGTGGAGACGTCATGTGATTCACCTCTCCTCCCTGTAAATGCCTTGGCTCGCTCCAAGCACTGCTCTGCCAATCGGATCATCTTCTCCACCTCTACCTCTGTCATCTCCCCATCTTCTGGATCCAGAAAGAAGAGAGAGAGAAAAAACATTGTGATTGTTTTGGTGTATGTCTCCTATATCACTGTTATATCATTATATTATAGCTTTAACTTGTTGATTAGACTAACAGGCAACTACTGCATTGCAGCTGATTAGTTCATTTGCATCTAACATAATTAACAGAACATCATTGTGAGGTGTGGTCTGATTTACCAGCTCCTAGCTATTCCATTTAAATGTAAATAATTTGTTTAATGATTATCTAAAAACTTAACAATAAGAGTCTGAATGAATGGTGCGAGATCTGTGATCAAAACAAGATTTAGTAGCTAAAATTCACATTCACTGTGATCGAACAGTTCCAGTATTAAAATATTAAGTACACATACAAAAAGGGCATTTCGACTATTTCAAAGGGAAGAGGGTGTATTCAATAAGCCACGTCACCAAAACACACATCTTACTTTTTGACACAGCATCTCCCAAAAGTGCATGAGATATATAGTTGATGCTCCTTAGATATTCACAGTAGGCCTCCTGAAGAAAACATATTACACTGTTTATTTCCGCACAAATAAATGCCAGTAAATGATTTAGCATAGTCATTCACAAAATAATGCATTATAGCGTGCTTTGTGTCTAGTTGTTCCAGCAGATCTGGGATCGCCTGAATATAATTTACTCAGGCAAACCCCTCCCACTCCGTTTGTTTACATCAACAAATGATCAATTTCAGTGTTTTTAAAAAAATGATAGCTGCCGCTGTTGTGATCGGGTAACGTAGTACCTTATGTTGGTTCCCTGCGTCCAGTTGTATTGCTGTTTTGGCCATTTTCATGGCATTTTGAAAAGGTTTTGCACCACTATCCGGAGCAGATGCAGCCATAATGATACCGGATGTGACGCCTGGCGGAAGATTTGTTTGTTTTTTACCCAACACTTTATAAAAGCTAATAGTTAGGAAGAAATTTGAAATAATCACGAATACGTTGCCGGGTCCAGTCTCACATGTAATATTATTCAACACAGGGAAGTTGACGTTGGTGTGAAACAATAGGTGGGGTTACGCATTTTTTGGTTTCCGTACTACTTCCGGGTTTCAATGTTTACAACTGAGTTCTAACCCAGATGTGTGCGTGTCTTGGTCAAAATAATATTTTTTGTGTCCTGTTAATATGCCGATGAAATTAAAGTGCATTCGTATATTCGTGGTAGAGGTATATGGGACATCAAACTCTACTTAAACCATAATAGAAAACTTACCGTTAATTTGCAAGTCCTTTACGGTGCTACCCGTACTCTTCTGAAGCTAAACGGCTAACAGTAGCTTAGTCATTAGCTCATGTTCTGCATATAAACAACAGTATCGCATCGTTGGGATATTCTGCCGAGAAAAATTTATGAAATTATGAGAAAAAAAGGCAGACGTGCTCGGATTTCTGGTCCTTCAGGACAGATAGTCGGTGGTTCTGATGGGAGTAAGGCGGGGAGCAGGGGAAGACCACGGAAGATGATCAAAACAATTAGTCTTGATCCCAACAATGTTTCATCAAGCAAGACTACAAGTTTAGACATGAGCAGGAGAACTATTGCCGAGGAACACAAGTCTCCGGACAACGGACGACCACCTTCAGGTACGAAGTGACAAATGAATGTCATTGTTTTTAGTATATCACTATGTGTCTTGCTTAAAAATTTAATTGGATGGTGATTGTGAGGGAAAATATAATCTAGGTAATATAACCTGAGATGTGATATGATGTGCCACGAACTGCAATTTATGAATTGTGCTATTGGGTGTAGATTATTATAGTTTTTCCTATACCAGGAAATAAGTTAAGTTAGTCTTTCCTTGGTACACCAGATTTATTAGAATATTTTTTCACAAAGTGTGTGGTCCCACAAATGAATGGTCTGAAACTTACTAGGGGTTCTTCCTGCTGCATACTCGTATCTTTTTCTTTTCTCTACAGGAAGGCCACCGACTGCTCTATGCAGACTTTGTCATGGGAAATTCTCACCACGAAGTCTGCGACATGCCTTCAACAAGTGTCCTCAGGATTTAGTTGAGGTTCCTGATGATGAGGAGTCTGATCCGGCAGGCCAGTCGCCCCTTTTATTCCACACAGACTTCCAGAGGCTGGTTGGCGTTCCTGTAGACCGAGACCCACGGCTGTCAGAGTTCATCTGCAAGAAATGCCACGACAACTTTTACAAGTGCCACAGCATTCTGCTCCGTTTCCTGCAGAGAGTCAACCTCCTGCCTCTGGGGAACGATAAAGTTACAGTCCAGTGAGTCTGAGAGGGAAGGCAACACAGACACTGTAAAAAACCCACATCAAATTAGAAATGAATTTGTTATAGCAGCATAATATTAAGTAGCCATAAAACACAAAAAATATCTATAAATAAAATGTACAAGATCAATGTATGAAACATCAAGTAGGTGTGTTGCATTTGCCAGAATCAAGTTGTTGGTGTAAAGTGAAGTTAGTAGCTGCGCAGTAACATAGAGATAGAATAAGAACACTAACCTGTGGACCGTGTGCCTTGTGAGTGACTATGTGTGTTTCTGCAGTGAATACAGGTCTGAAAGGATGACATTTTTTCAGGATTAGAGGGTGATTCACACCTGCAATTACCAGGTCGCTCATCCGCATCCGCATTATATCTCTTTCAGGAAGGGACTGAAATGTTCTCAATCACAGGCAGACCCCGACTCAGCTAGTAAGTGAATGCAGGTTTTGACATATGCACTCCACATTCATGGTGAAAACAAAGGCACGGAAAAGCAGGGTCTTTAAGCGTTAGGGACCTTCTGGAATGTCATGGAATAAAAAAAAATCTCTATAGAGGGAAAGAGTTTCGGTCAGTGAGCATTATTATTATTATTGTTATTATTATATAATTATTATTATTATTATAACGTCTGGAATGTGTGCGTATCGATGACGTACGATGGCGTATCGAAGTTTGTGAAACAGGTATCAGCTATCAAAATCTAAAGTAAATTTTATAATGGGTCAAGAAAGTCTAAAATGATAGGAAATGAGTGTAGGAAAATTGAGGTCATTTTATGTTTTCTACTTTATCCTTGGTCCTAGGGTCGTCGTCCTTCACCTCAGACCCTAAGTGTCTCCACCGCCTGGTCTCCTGGGCTCACCACCATGGAGAAGCCTGCCACTCTTGCCCTGACCTGAAGGAGGTGCTAGAGGGACACTGCTGGGGCTCGGTCAGGGCGGTGTGGGGCTGTGTGGACGGCCACAGTTACGTCATGGACACCCAGCGAACCAGCACCAGTATAGCTCTCCACGGCAACCCAGGATTCACGGAGGGCACCAGAAGGGGGCAGTCAGTATGCGGCAGTCATGGTGGTCATGTGTCGGAGGAGAACCAGGATGGGGAGGAGTCCAGGGGAAACCTAGGGGCTACAGAGAGGCGTACAGCGGGTCTGTTTCAGACCGGTCCAGCTGCAATGACACAACCCACTCAGAGCTCAACCACCATTGATAGAAGTATCGAGAACTCTGAAGGTGACACACCTATAGTATTTTATCCACCTTATTTTTTTTAACACAGAAGCAAAGCATTCAATTTATATGGTGACCTCTGGTCCTAGATATGTTTTTAATATATACGCTCACTGACCACTTCATTAGATGCACCTAGCGAAACGAATGCTTTCTGATATGACAGTCCTGCAATAAACCTCCCTTCATGATTGTTATAATGTTCAGTTTATATTGAAACCCTTTAAGTGGCGATTCAACTGTATGATCATTTTGTCGTTTGTGGTGCTGTTGAATTGTATTGTGTTGTATTGACATGTTTTCTATTATTTAGGCCACCTCATTTCAATCAGTGAGGCTAGGCTAAATAATACAAACACATTTTGTATTATAATGTTCAGTTAAAGAACTGAACATTATAACAATCATGAAGTGGGATTTATTGCAGGACTGTACCTCGCTAGCTGTACCTAATAAAGTGGCCGATGAATATATATTATTTATAATTGTGTTAATAATAAATAAATGACATGAAAGTCTGTATGCTTGTAATCAATAAAGGTCTTTTATCCCTGAGTTACAATCTCCACACCAGGACTTGTGTTAGAAAAAAAGACGGCAGACATTAGAACAGTAAATGGAAAGACATTCATGAAACAACGCGGTTATGCGGGAACTAATATTGTAGCTTTTAAACTTGATGCGACGATTTGTAGCCTTTATCTGGTTGACTGGTGGTGTTTCTCCTCTAACAGACTTCCTGGGTGGAGAAGAGAGTCCATCTCCTGCTATGCACCTAGAGGACAGGACCGCTGACAGTGACCTTTCTGATAGGTCAGTCTTCTTCTAACTACCTCCTTTTTATAAGTGTCAAATGGTGGAATGAGCTTCCTGCAGCAGTCAGAACAGCAGAGTTACTACCGATCTTCCGCAAGAGGCTTAAAACTCACCTCTTCAAGATCCATCTTGGTACCTTGGCCACCGATCTTTCTACCTCATAGAACTAATCCCACTCTAACAATTCTTATTCTATCCTCATTTCCTCCCGTTATATTAAAAAAAATTCCTTCTGTCTACTCTTAGATCAGCTCTTAGAATATTAAGCACTTTACCGTTAGCAATTATTGACTGTTTGAGGAGCGAATAATACCTTTCGAATAATGTTCTGCAAATGTATAAGTAAAGTAGCCTATCATGTAGTAGTCTACATGATACTGCGCTTATTCTGGAAGAATGTTATGTGCTAGCAAAAAACTGGTGGTTAACCAGTTCAACTGTTGACAAATGTACTAATTGTAAGTCGCTTTGCATAAAAGCTAAATGCTGTAAATGTAAATGTAAAATGTAAATATATATATATATAATAGCTCTGGTATGAGACCTGACCTCAATAACCACATCTCTAAACAATGAAATAGCATCAAATGACACCTTTACGTTACTTTACAACTGATGTGTGTGTGTGTGTACAGGGACTTGTCCATTGAGGATGACTTTGAAAACAGCAGAAAGAGGAACATTCTAGATGATGAGCTGTTTGAGCCTTACCCAGAAAAAAGGTGTGTAGACAAGTGGATCTTAAAGGGGGTGTCAGGACCCCCGAAAAAATCCATTTGGGGGTTTGTAAGGTGCTTTCAAGATTTCTTTGGGAAAATTGCTAGTTTTATCATAATGTTGCCATACTTTTCCAATTGGGTTTGTCTATATATACGATTATTAACTTGACCAGGGTGTATATGTACAGTGATTTTACTTGTTACCTACTTATTCGTTCACATACTGTATACTGTATTTTCTAGCTAAGAACCACATTTCTTAGGAAGGTTTTGGGTCAAAAAGTCTGATTTAGAAGATTTCTATAAGCAGTGTCTTGTTGTAAATGAACAGAATAAATCTGCAGGTTGCCATCAACTCTCCTAGGTCTCGCAGACAGACCCTCCCCAACAAGAAGAGACGGACCCCGAAGAGTCCAGAAGAGCCTAGAGTCAAGAAGAAACCAGGACCCAAGCCTGGCTGGAAAAACAAGTTTAAACCTAAAGGGTAAAAAAAAAAAAAAGACCCTGTTTCTACTGGTAACGTCACATTGGCCATTCAGGCACTAAATTTTAGCATAGGAACCCAGAACAGGACAAAATACCAGGAAATGCCATAGAGATTTGTTTGCAGTGTCAGGAAATCAGTGTTAAAGCTATAATCTAGAAACTTCCTGTTTACTTACAGGAAACCACATACAGCAATTACATGATTATCAAGCCACAAAATTATTATTAGCAGCAAAATTATTAATAGTAAAATGATTCAAATGATTGTTATATTTGTCTTTCAGGGAGGAGCTGCCCAATATTTACAAGTGCCCATATCAGGGTTGTACGGCGGTCTACAGAGCTCCTGATGGCTTGAAGGTCATAAAGCCACACACATCACAATCATAATCATAATAACAGTGTTTTATGTTAAACAGATTATTGTCAGATATCTACAGTATCATCTATCATGCTCTATTTTAAATATATAATTGGGCTTTAATTGGGTTTTGTGAGTAAAGTTTCAGATGAAAATAAAGCAAACAGCTTTGATGTTCTACCTGTTTTTCACAGACATGCTTATGATGTCTCTGTGATAGAGATCATAGTGGATTACAGTGTACTATTGCAGGATTGCTTGTACTCGGCCAATCTTTTTATTTTAAAGTAAGGAATCAGACTGAGCTTCAGTCTCTCCTGTTTCATACAATCAGATTAAAGAATAGTCCCCAGAATCAGCAAGTGTTGGCAGAAGAACAGTGATCAGACAAGCTACATACATGTACCCCAACACGCGTTACTATGGGGGGGCTGAGAAGACTCCTTCTGCCCACTGTCTTTCACACTTAAACTACAGTCAAAACACTGTTGATAGGTAGATAAAGGTAGATATATAAATAGAGACAGTAGATAGCCACTGTGGATGGCTACTGCGCATTGACATCCTACAGAGAGGATTGATTAACAGATAGGGAGATAGATAGATACAAAGATACAGTGCATAGATAGCTAGATAGATACAGTACATATTATAGGTACAGTTTCTGGATATTCAGATGAATGTTTGTCTTGCTGCTCTTCAGAAGCACATCAAGGAGCATCATGAGGAGGTCCGGGAGCGTCCGTGTCCTCACCCCGGCTGTAACAAAGTCTTCATGATCGACCGCTACCTGCAGCGGCACATCAAGCTCATCCACACAGGTGAGGCTGCACCCAGTTGCCATGGTGATGGAGAGGGATTTGGCCTAGCTTTGAACAGAGCCTGCATCTTGTCTTGTGTTGTATATGGAGTTACAAAACCCCAGTCCAGTCCCAGACCTTAATCCTAGTTTAAATCCAGCCCTGTGTACAGAACCTGTACAGCCTTAATACCAGATGTTTTGATATGTCTTTGCCTGTGTGTTGCCAGAGGAGAGGAATTACATCTGTGACCAGTGTGGTCAGACCTTCAAGCAGAGAAAACACCTGTCTGTTCACCAGATGAGGCATTCTGGCGCCAAACCGCTGCAGTAAGTCCTAATCCTCATAGTTCTATCTCGGTTTATCTTTCATTTGGAAACACTGACTGAGACCTTATTTTGGGACATCTCTTTTCCACCCGAAAGGCCATCAAATAAAATAATGAATGCATCTGTCACAATCGTACGATGAGTTGAGTGTAAGCGCAGTGGCAAAAAGACTCAGAGACGTTTAAGCAGGCAAATACGAGTGTTTTACGCCTCGTGGTTTTAATAGTGGAATAAAAAAAAAGAAAGAGTAGCGAAACACACAGACAACATGGCAGCATGTAAGAACAATAACCGAAAATTCCCCTCATCCACCCTACCACTTATATATCCCTCACTGTTTCTCAATGAGGGCTTGAGAAACAGGTGTGCGTAATTCTGGGCTGCTGGGGTGCGCTGAATGTGTGACGAGCTCGACTGGGGAGGGGAAGCGGCTTTGGTTGTTACAGCATCCTATGTGCATGGGGCATCATGTCTATATGTAAACCGATGAAAAGAAGATGCGAGTATCTGTATGGTGTATTTATCGGGAGTGAACGTTCGCACGTATTTCAAAACCTCCTATTTTATGCAAGGTATAAGGTTCCATGTGTAGTTTAAACATGCGTAGTACCTTAGCAGAATTAGTGTTTTGCCTGTAAATGAATCTTTCTTAATTATGTGGCCAAACTGAACAATACTTTAATGCTTAGAATCATATCCTAGACTCATATGTGTGCCAAGTGTCAAAACTCTGGTTCAGAAATACATATGTGCCCATCATATTGCCACTGTGTGTTTGAATGTTTGCATATGGTGAGTCAGTACTGTGTTCTGAACGTCGAGGAGGAGGAGAAGGACGTGTGTACACCATCTCAGAACTCTTGGTCAAACTGGGTGAGGGGTGTGGCCTTTAAAAATGATTCATTTTGATCGTTTGTTGGGGCTGATGTGCCCAATGTGGATACAAATTAGATGAAAACTTGTCAGGTTAATATGCAATACACGTACACAAGGTGATAAACTTACCACTGGCATGCACGGTTGTGCACATGGGTGTAGTAGTACCAGTACCATAAGCAAGTAAACAGCCTTACATTTCTCTCTGTTGCAGATGTGAGGTCTGTGGCTTTCAGTGTAGACAGCGAGCATCGTTAAAGTATCACATGACCAAGCACAAGGCCGAGGCTGACCTGGAGTTCGCCTGCATGCTTTGTGGAAAACGCTTTGAGAAGGCCCACAACCTGAATGTCCACATGTCCATGGTGCATCCGCTCACACAGGGAGAGGGCCAGAGAGTCTCCCAGCAACACAACCCGCTCTACTCTGAAGTGCACACTATCACAGTGACTGGAGAAGTAATGCAGCAGGAACAGGACAGATGACAGATGGTCATCATTTGACATACTTGACTTCTAACAAGATGTTATTGGGAAAACCACACTTTCAATTATCTGAATTTTCTACACGTGTCAGACTGAAACAGTGTATCAATACTGCCCTCCTGTGGCTATGATTTGGAATAGCCAAAAGATTAATGGCTCTGTTTCAAATTAACCATACCTCACTCTGTTTTCAGAGAACCCCCCACTCAACACCTATTGCATTGAATTTGATATAGTGCTGATTTTACGGCCTTGACTTTGTGAACAAAGTCATTATATAATAATAGGAATTGATTTCAGACTTAACCGAGTAATTAACTGAACATTGGTGTTATTTGTTTTACAGGTTACATGTGGAATATTCAGGTTACATTACTTGAGTCAGTCCCATATAGTGTATTCCAGGAGGGGTTTCAGTTAGTTAGGATTGGTACAGAGGCACAGGAGTTCCGACGCGGTTCAATAAGGTGTAACTTGACCTAAGAACCCACGAATAACCACTATCTTATATAGAGTTGGTCATGCAGTGTATTACAATATCATAGACTGCTCTAGCGTCATAGTGAAAATGCTGTTGAGAGGATCCCAGGTTAAAAAGAAGAATTGAAAGACATTTTACAGTACAAGACCTCTAACATAGTGCCTCTTTATTAACTAATTTATTTAAAGCACCAGCTAGGTACTCGAGTCACTTAACCTTGACTTTGTTCTGATGAAGTCACATTTTTATTTACTTGACTTGTGTGAGGAGAATTACTTGACAATTGACTTGGGTTATAGTGACTTGAGACTTTAATTTTGGTTTTAATGTACGTCTTTGGTTGTAAATTGATTTAAAATGAATTCATTGTGTATAAGTGAAAACCTTTTTTTTCTTCATAAAAATAATATTGGATTAAACATTTCTAAATATTTTGTTTTATTTCAGATATTAAATTGCTACTGGCCTCTTATTTTCTCTGGTTTGGACTTGATGTGGTTTCCTGCATATTGTGACACTTATGACATGGTCATTACGTTTAGACTCAGGCCTTGACATGAGACTTGTATCTCAGGACTTGAGACTTGTGTCTGAGGACTTGAGACTTGTGTCTCTTGTGTCTCAGGACTTGAGTCTTGTGTCTCAAGACTTGAGACTCGTCTCACCTCTGACACCAGAAGTGAAACAATGCTTCTTTGAATTAAGCTTATTATTTCACAACTGAGATCAAGGAGAATGAACATTTTAACATTTGTTGAGATAATAGTTATAAAGCCACAGTTTGTAAATGTTGAAAAGTCTATAATGTAATAGCATATTCCTGTTACCTAGATGTAAAGCATTTGGAGAAAATGTGATTAAAAAAATCTTAGATATATGTTTTTGTTATTCAAATGAAATGTTTTAAACTTCTAAACTTTCAACATTGCAAAGGGCTTGATATACCACAAGTACAAAACAGACCTGTAAATCATATTGTTATGATATTTCTACTTTGCTAAACATGGTCACTTTTAGGGACTAACATGTCAAATATTAAAGAACTAATATATACTGTATAAATACATTTGTAAAAGTAAACCCCGTATCTTGTAACCAAAAGCAAAAAAGAACTGTTACATCCAGGGGTGGGCAGTACTGTGAATGTTTTTCAGATTAACTCCATCTCCTAGCTCAGGGTGTTGGGCTCAAGAAATAACGACAGAGGAAATGTATTAATAAAAGTAAGACCTTCTGAAATAATGTTGTAACGCAAATTAATTATTGGCAATAGTAATGACTTAATAATATAAGTAAAAGTAATATTCCAATTATGGAATGCCTTACACCCAGCCTCAATAATAAACTATAGTTTATTAACTAAAACAAACAAAAGTAAAACATAAAAACATTCTTAATAGGTACCCTGGAGCATTAATTCTTGAGCCTTAAATTAATGTCTGCCAATTAATGTTATGTTGTACAGTAGTGGTCCACTGTGACCTGCCCCCACATGTACGCTGAATGAGAGAATAAACAGGTTAATTTGGACAGGTCATCAGGATACAGTGTTGCCTCATCCTCCAAGGAGTAAATGACACCCATGGTGGACACCAGGATGCTCCTTAGAGACACTAATTACGTCCTAATTACTGAGGATAACAATGATATTGCAGTAAACAAAACACCAAGGGTGAAATTGGCCACTTCAACTAATTTGTAGACTACAAAAATATACACTACATCTTAAACTACAGCATTCTTTCAAAATATTAAGACCATTTAATGTTGTTTTATATTTCCAAGGTGTATTCAGTTACTAGTTAGCAAAACAAAATAAAATCCTAATGATAATAAATTATTTGAATAATGTATTTAATCCCCTCTGTAAGAACAAGCAGTCTTGGAAACCTAGGGCAGGCATGTGCTGATGTCAATAGGGCTGCAAATCTAAACAGTGTGTAGAATCAAATGCTTTTTAAATCAGAAAACTTTGGCAACATTGGATACATTTCAGATTTAACATTATACCAGAGATTAGCTACCAAGTGCTTACACGTTGAAGTGTAAGCACAAACACCCTCTGCTAAAACTAATAACACAAACTGTATTTTATCATGTCTTTTTGAAGACAACATTGAGTCCAGGCAGCAAACAAGTTTGTGAACTATTGTATTTAGTAAATCTTGTATTTAGTAGGAACTTCTTGAGCAGCAATAACTTCCACCAAACCATTCCTGTAGCTGCTGCTATTGTTAGGAGGAATTTTAAACCTTTCCCCCTACAAATTTCTTTAGTTCACTTTGACTTAGCCAAAACAAAATCTTTCCTTTGTTTAAACCATTCTGTTTGATTTACTTGAGTGTTTCGTGCCATTGTCTTGTTGATTCACTCAACTTCTATTAAGCTTCTGGACTGCTACCTTGTCATTCTACTGTAAAATTTTGGAATAAAATGTTGGAGTCATCAGTTTCCTTAATGCTTGTATGGTGTCCAGGCCCTGCGGCAACCAAGTATCCCCAAACCATAATGTTCCCTCCACCATGCTTCAGAGTTGGGATGGGGTTTTGGTTTTGCTCTACAGTACGGTTGCTCCTCCGAACATAGCATTTTGCATTTCTGCAAAAAGTCTCATCTGTCCATAGAACATTGTTACAGAAATGTTGGAACGCCAGGTGTGTTTTATGTGAATGAATGATTCAAAATAAGATATTCTCAACCCAAAACTGCCATAAGGCTACGTTCACGTTGTACGTGGCAAAAAGGCCTTTCACAGAGTGCACAAAACCAATATCTATACATGTTTATTTTCTTTTTCAAACATGGCTTTCTCCAGTGGTGTTAAATGTAAGGCATACATATGAAAACTCAACTGTGTTATCTTTTGAAATGGAAAAGGTATCATGTACTGTAAAGCTAATGATACAAAGCCACACTGACATGGCCAGAACACTGATTTGTTGTTTGATTTACTTATGTGTTTCTTTCCATTGTCTTATTGATT